>JAQIXW010002908.1:0-14234 GCA_034700685.1 Willowsia buskii | reverse complement strand
TTCATTGGTAATGAAGATGAAAGTTGTGGTGGCATGATAGCCAAATAATCGGTAAGGAAATATCGACGGGGATTTGGTTTCAAGTATGGGGGTAAGAGCAGAGAAAATTAGTGGGAGTGGGTGAATATATCTGAAGGGAAAGTTGACTTGTATAAATTCCTTGTAACGTTGGTTAGTGACTAGGAGGCGGGAATTGTCAAGTGAGAAATCACAGTAGTCTTGGTTGAACATGTGAAAAAATAGTTCATATTTTTCTGGGAGTGAATTCACTGATTTAATTAGGTTTTCTAAGGGAATTCGCATTAAATCAAGCCGACAAGGTTTCGTGCTCTCTTGAGCTAGTGATAAGGGAACATAGGAAAATAATACTAAGATATAGATTGTTAGTTCCATGACTTATACAGAGTTTCTGTCTATTATAAATCTAACTATTATGTATTTAAAAACTTCAGTATCCAAATTATTGAATTTTTTGGTTATTTGGGTTAAAGTATGGTAATTATACTTAAGTGCTTTATGTTGAATGTTTTTGTATTGTCAATAAATTAAATCCAAACCTTAACATTACTTAAGACTTCAGTTGTTCATTTCTTATAGATTACAAGGAAATTGTTGGAAAGCAGTATTGTTAAAAATGTTTTAGAAATGGGGAATATTTATATTCCCATCAAGATTTATGAAGTATACGTTGCAGAGTAGGGAAAATTTGATACTAGCTATCTTACAAACTCAAAAAATATACTGCTCTCACTTGCTACTCGGAATGCTTTACCGTCTCATAAAGCGTATTATTCCTAATTAATTAAAATGTTTAGAGTTATGTGAGCATTAGAATGTTTCATATGAATATGCGCAGTTTTAAGGAGAGGAATATATAACATTACAAAAGTAGTTTTAGCTGATGAGTTTACAAGAACAGATTCATAAATTATTTACAAATGTTTTTTATGCTCACTTAAGTTATTCCAACTATTTTATTCTAAAATATTTTATTTTTTTGGCCTCGCAATGTACTGTTCTAATTACAAAAGTGATCGTATTCTTTGTGATCAACACCCTGAGTGCTTACATGTAGCGAAATTTCAAATTTACTGCTAAGTAATGTATTATTCTTAGTTTTGAAAATTAGGGAGCTCTGCAAAAAAGAGAAATACTGTTTCAAGTTGTTAGTTAGGTATAATACCTTATCTTAAAACTGCATTCAATAAGAAAATACTCATATTTAAAATTCGCAAATTAATCTTCATACCAACCAGCAAGCATTTAAGATATTGATTGTATGTAACTGAATGGTTTAGTTTAATGCAAAGGGATAGTAAAGACGGATATAGCTGTGACTGAAAGTCTCTGTCCGAGAACTAGTCATTCTCACAATTCCCTTACTAACCGGCAAGCATTTTGTGTTCCGAGGATATGAATCAAGTACTAATTTTAAGATAAATGTTTAATGCAACTTCCCAATGATTTTTTTATATTGATACACAAACTAACAAGTTTTCATTACAAATACACGTTACATATTTCAGGGACAATCAAACTACTGCTTCAAAGATAAATATCTTGAATATCTGCATAATATGCATCCTTGTGCACGCAATTAAAGAAAGCAATAAACTGACATCCTATGTAAATTCAATATGCAATTATTGCCATTCCTTGAACCCATTTCAAAAAAAGTCAAATTCTTGGGCACTAATAGCAAGTCATTTATTTGTAAGTACAAGTGAAACATTTATTTATTCTTACCTCCTATCAAATAATAAAATATTTACACACAAAATTATAGCAGTCTCCACACAATGTAATGGAGTTAAACAATCCACAAAGTTTCTCGAGCCTAACATAATTTTCAATGGATAACACGATTCATAAAACTTATCTTCCCATTTCTTTTGCACAGCTGCGCCCCAATTCCACTTACGCCTCTTGAATTTGGCTAAATGCAAAACTCTTTTCGACGACTCAAACACAAGTGCCATTCCACCAATTAGTACAATAGCCACAAGCACAGAGTCAATTAAAATCATGAGCAATGTGGCCACCAGCATTATTTCCAACTGTGGAGTTTTGATGAGTGTTGCCAAAGCCGACGCAGAAATGATTATCATTGCCGCGATAATGATAAGAATTATTGGTCCTTTGTGAATATCGTTGAAAATGCTTGTTAGTAGCTGTAAGTGTCGCAGGAACATAGCTCGATTAAGGGCTGACTTTCTATTCGAATTTTCCAGGTATACTTTAAATCTAAATTTTAAACATGCTTTAAAACTTTCTTTAAAAAATGCAAAATATTTAGATATTAACTTAATCAAGTTTTCTTACATGTTGATATTATCAAGGATAATTACAGTTGACAAATTTTGAACCACACCCACAATAAATCCTGTAGTTTCCGCACTAATTCGCCATATCCAATAATTAAACAGCAAAACCACCAATCTCGATCCAAGTCCAGAAAAGGACATAAAATCTTTGCATTCTGGAATCAACCAAAATCCGGCCAGGGAAGGCTTCCAAGGGCTTAAAAGATGAAGACCAAATACGAAAAATGGTGGCATAGCAATTTCTGATATGATCACAGCATACGAAATTAAAACTCTTAACATATCCATGAAAGGTCGTTTTAAGATGCTTTGGTGTTTACAACCATGAAGTTGATCAAAATGGATTAGACTGTTAAAAAATAGAGCTATATCCGATGCTTTTGTCCGCGTTGTATGAAGATGTGTATTAAACATACACATAAGTGCTACTGTCATCCATCCAAGAATTTTGTCAGTTATGTTTCCGTTTGTTAGCTGCATTTTACATGCTTGATAAAAAATTACTATTAGGGTGAAAGTAAAAAGAAAAGAAAGAAAATTTAAACATGTAGAGTATGTGGAACACCCTTAACCTTTGTTTGGCCTTTATGTGACCATATTTTTTCCTATCGGTTTTTAGTGGAACGTATTATTTAAAATCAAAATGTTGAATCAATTACACGTTCCAAATATATTCTAATTGTAGTTACGAGGCTACCTCTTCTCAGTCTTAAGTAGGCTTCGGAGTATGCGAATCTGAGTATTTTTGTCTGTAAAACATTAGGGCATTGTATAGTGATTTATAATTTTTATTGAAAATATGAAGTATTTGTCGAGTTATTTGAGGGGCATTTCTTTCCTTTCTATGTAATTTTAATATATATTCTCGTATAAAGTCGATTTACAAAACAAAATACAAACGCCCTATTGAAGGGCAATCGAATAAGTATTGACCCTGAGGGAGTTGCAAGGAAATAATACGTCTACCTGAATCTATACTTTTAATTTCTGCTGCGAAATCAGAACAAGCATACCAATTTATGTTTGCATTGCTATAATTAAGCCACAACTAACGATATGAACCAACATTCTTTTAATTACGAAATTTAACGATAGCCGTTTACATATTTTACAAGGTTTTAGTGATATAATGTCGCCTTAAGTAAACATGCATCAAAACAAGTGGAAGTATAAAAATCAAGTTTCAAAATTGTGTGCTCAAAATTGACTCAATTAAGAGATAAATCTAAACTGATCAGAATATTTTTAATAATTATAAGTGAATTTAAAAATGTGGATGCATAAAACTTCCTTCACACTAACTATAAGTCCTTTGGCACCGATACTACGTCTTCTGAATTCATTTTAAAATATTGCGTTGACAGTAAATACGTGTTCCACATTTAGAGTACACAGGTCAAGGTTGGTAAAAGTTGTCGAGTTTATATTTTAGACCGACTGACAACCTTTTCCAAAGCATAAACTACCGTATATATAAATACATCTCTTCAGTAGTAGTTTTGAACATAAATAAGGATGGATAGCAGAATACATAATATCTAAATTATATCTTGTTTACTTGTTTCCCTCAGACCCAAAGTACATGCCTGAACATGTCAGACATTAGACACTCAAATCAAAATTGTTAGAAACATAACACATAAATACCTACATTATCCCAGCCATTATTCGTGTAGACATTAGAATAGCTGGGTAGTTGCTGAACTAAATTACGATAATCAGATAGAAAAACAAGTTCCCAAAATAACCAATGGCTTATTAAAAGTCAATAATTATTATAAATTATTCAAAAATGTCATGTAATGCTTTTCTCTCTAGAATGCAAAAATGCCAAGAGGTTGCAAAACCTAATAAAAATATGCACATAAATGTAACGCGCGCAGAAAAACTACCAAATATGCGCTATATTCCCAAAAAGTCTCCGTTTTCAAATATTGTTTTCTCATAAAAACTTGTTATTTGTATTAGTGGTTAATTATAAATGTGGTAGCTAATATGTTTGCGCCTGATTTATGCAAGGATACCTCTGACAAGTTCAAATTAACTATTTGTCTGTTAACTTGTTGAAAACGTTGCGTTGTGTCCTCCCAAAACCTGGAATGCTGAACATTTCAAATAAGTTATGGCATGGCGAAGTGTGATACACAGCTCCATAAAAACAATGACAACGTACAAAACAACCCGTACCCTTGGCGCCAATTAGAGGAAAGTCAGTATGTTGTTGTAAAATACTAATACAAAACACAGATGAGACAATAGTCACAAATTGACATATTTAGTTTATTTGGGTTATTAGAGCTTTATTTCTGCTTATAGCTAATAAAATCCGATGACGTAATTACTTATATGCGTCATATATTTTTAATGAATTGTTGATGAGAAACTGTCGGAATCTGCTAATGTATTAAGTGCTTAGTTGCATCTTTTTGCTTGCAAGTTTTATCTGTTAGATATGTGGGCAGTTATCAAAAATATTTTCTAATGTATTGCGTACAGGGTGTGATATGCATTAATTTTGTCGAATGGCGATACAATCCAGGTCAAGGTCGAGAACAAGTTATTTAATAATTTTTCTGAAGACACTTATGCTATACCAAGCAGAAATAAAGTATAAAAAAATAGTACAAATAGTACTTTACTTTTCGAAAACTTACTCATAGAAAACTTGCATGAAAATAATTGAGTAACTGCTATGTTTAAAATATTTAGTGCGGTTTTCAGATTATTAGAGAAAACTTGAGAAATGCTGTAATGAACCATTAAGATTTCAGAAAACTTTTATGAGAGACGATTCAAAGCGTCCGATTGCTTTGAAGCATCACAAATTTAGCATTAACTTTATACGACAGTAGTATTTTGTGACTACATTATATATAGAATATTCATTTTCTAAGCAAAATACCAGAAATAAGAACAAGAATCAAATAATAATGTAATTTTTAATGACTCGTCGTTACATTTATTTTCTTAATTTTTTATTCAGATTCAACTCAATTAAAAAAAAGGACCAAAATTATTGCAAAAGGAAATGGATACACATTTTGCACATTTACTTGGTTATTTTAAAGAACAAACTGCGAAACATCCTTAATAGAGGAATTTATTTAATAAAAATTAACTCTACCAATAGCAATTAAATGTATTGCAGAAGTAAACAATCCAGGTTACTGTCGTTTTAATCGTATCATATAATTACTAACGTCAATAAAAAACGCATTTTGCATATCATATCATATCGAAAGACCGGAAGGTGGATTCAAGCTTCCCGAATTCTTCGGCAGACATCTCGGATAGTGACCAGTCTTTGAATGGAAACTTCTCAATGGAATCCGCAAACCTTCCACTAGAAAGCGATCGAATCCCGGCTTCCGTGACCTTCACACAAAATGAGGGATGGTTATCTTTGTTTCGCAAATCAGCAACGAATGATTTTGTTTTGGAGCAAGTAAGAATAAAGATATATTTACCGATATGATTGGTCCGTCAGAAGTCAAGGTCAGATGAGTCAGTTCAAGGCGACGAATGACGAGGGAGAACAGCGTGTCCGTGATCTTTGGCATCTTGTCAAGTCCTTTCAGGGAAAACCTTTTCAGCTCTAAGAAATTACCACAAATAGGGAGAAAAAATGAGTTGACATTCAGCTTTCATAATACTTACATATTTCGAATGGAAATGGAAAACTTTCAAATGGTTAGCCACACTTACTTGTAAGTCTTAGAAAAGTGGGAGCTCTTTCATCTTTTCCAAGAAACGCTGCATTCCTAAGTTCTTTGCAGTACTCCAAGGAGACTTCCTCTAACTCTAGCAGTCCACTCCATAATTTGCTTAACGCCCTATTAGTTCCAGGCCAATTGATCAGCGTCAGCTTCTTGAGATTGGGGCAAGCTGAAACAATGTCTTCCGTTAGTGGAACAGCAGCAACATCCGATTCACCTGAGAATTTCATTCGAAGGTCAGTCAACGCATTTCGGACGACACCTCTGAAGAAGAAGTGGAACAGTTCCATGGTACTCGTGGAGTGCATGTGTGGGCGTTGGTCTTCCACACTCCATTGAAAATACTTGCTCTTTCTGGAGTCCACTGTGATATCCAGAACCTTCAAAGACTCCCAACCTGGGCGATCCTCCATCCAGTTGGGCCCTGGGCTGCTTTGTGAAGTCGATCTTATGTCGATTCTCTCTAACTCGGGCATATTAAGAGAAAGCAGGTCTGGATGCATGTTGACCACTGACTTGACTTGCATCCCAATGTCGGGATCATTTGCTTCATTGCGGTTCATCATTTTTCTTGCCACGAACCAGGTAGAACCAACATTGAGTAGGTTGACATCATAAAAGTTACAGTAAGTACAAAGTCCAATGAAGTAAGATGACGCCAAATAATCGCTGACAAACTGTCTGAATGGCCCCACCTTAAGGTAGTGGTAACTCACAAAATCTATTTGTTTGAACTTCGCCACTGGAGGCTCGTCTGTCGATGCAATCTCGGCCAACAGTACTCGAAACTGAAGAGCCAAAGGTTGGTCACGGAAACGATAATATTCAGACGTTGATGGCAGCTTTACTGCTGCATTGTGAAAAGGTAGAGCGATGGAGTCAAGTGCCATGAACTTTACTAAGGAGCAAAGAATCCAGTGAAGCCAGTCAAATAAGTCGTCGACCATCGCATCATCGTTGTTTCCAATTCGGAGGGACTTTAATCGCTGCGTGAATATTTTTGGAAATGCAGTTCTTCCCTCCTGAGAAGTTCGTGGGTCGTCCCCGGCAAGTGAGCATTTCATTATGAAAACTTTTTTCGCCTCCTCCACACTTATTCTTCGCTTGTATATTCCGTGGCGGTTAGCCTCCAAACTCTCGAGATTTTTCAAGCCATCCAGAAATTCCAGCTCTTTCCCAATAATTATCATGGATATCTGATCCAACCGGAGGGACCTGATCCAGGGTCCGAATCATTTGTGGAACCTTTGAAGGTCTTCTCCAGCCTCCTCATAAAGTTTATCGCCGGAAGTGTTGTTGAGGAAGATCTTGGTCGTTGGAATGCCCATCTTTAGAAATTCGGCGAAGCCCTTGCCCTCACTTTTTTCGGAGATTTCGATTTCCGGGGCCAACTCGGGATGAACCTTCAGGTAGCCGTCGACAATATCTTTGGTCCAGGTGCAGACACGACGCAAACGGAGGAGATCATTCCAGTCCAGAAAGGGGAGGACGTAGGCGTCAACCTGTAAATATGAACAAAACAATTCATGGATCATTAATCACATGTTCCAGAAAAACGTTAAAGCAATCAGAATATCAACAACTTGACGTAAAACGGCTTTGAATAAAAAAAACTACATCATCAGACCGCCAATCGCGTATTACTTACTTGACAATTGATCCAGATCAATAATTATGTACTTACCACTTCAACCGGTATGCTCACTAAGTCCATTTCTTCAATTGAAATCGTCCAGTACAAGGAAAGCAGCAGGACTTGCAGGACAACAAAGATGAAATGAGGTTCTTACCAAACCTAACAACAACTACCACCTTATCTTGAATGCTATTGCTAATTGCAAAAAACACGCTTTACTTTCGTTAGTGTTGACAGCTTGAATATGGATTTTATAAACTGTATAAAAAACTAGAATCTTTCAAGGTTCAATGAAATTAGACGGGGAATATTATTATAGAGAAGATAACGGATAATGACCGACTTGATATCAACTAATGACTAATCTTGAATATTCGTTCACTCCAGCCGTAGAAATGTGCTGTGAAATAAGCTCAAAGCTCAATAACCAGCAGCAGCATGTAACCAATGTAACAGAAAATGTCATATCGAGTTTTAAACAGTGAGACAAAAGTGAGGGCGTGCAGACCAAACAAATTTTTCATAATAGTGAAACAGCAACATTTTAACTTTTAATATTAGACACATGACACATTAAATAAAATGACGCAATATTACGTATAAGGTATTAGCAGTGGATTTTATATTTGACTATTTTACAATTTTTTATTATTTAGTGCAATTTTTCAGTTTATTGGAGGAAACTTGACAAACGTTGACGTGTAATGTTTTTGGTCAAGCAATGACTGACATTGCAGGAAACCATTAAGATTGCTGATGAGGTTTATGAAACAAGTTACAAGTTACAAAGCTTCCGTTTTCTTCGAAGCTTGACTAATTTCAGCATTTCCTTAAACAGACGGAAATATATTCTTGCTACCCAATATATAGAATGTCCAACTTCGAAGCAAAACACCACAAATGAAAACAAGACTCCAAAAATCAGTAAAGTAAATATCACCTTCACATTGCCTTTCATTGTCGGCTTTTCTAATTGACGCTGAAAACTTGGCGAATTTATAAACTGGTTAGAACTTGTAGCAAAATTCTGCCACCATTCAAAAAGCCCCGATGCCTTTATAGATTTTATTCGTTTGATAACATTCGGATGGACTACTCCATGTATTTTGAAAATTGTTGATAAGTTCATATATTTCTCTGTGCCAACAAAAATATTCTTCTTTACTCCATGTTGTAAGAGCTTCACTTTATATTGGTTACACATAAACCTTGGTAGTATAAGCGCTGTGTTGTTGCATTTTTTTAAATATTCAAAGTTCACCGACGCCTCTTTCTCCAAAAACTTTTCCCTCACTAGTATACTATAAGTCATATACCGGTAAACCACATCATGTTTTTCAGTTGGCCAATTTTCGTTAATGATCGTTCGTGTTAGTTCCCCTATTCGTGGATTAAGACGACTACTGTGGTATAATTTTGATGTGTGAATTTCAGAATTTAAGTTTCTATCATAAGGATGATCTAACTGCGAAACTTCGGAACTTACATCGGCTTGAACAAATTCTTTTTTCATATCCGTAGCAAATAACGTGTGTTTATCAATATGGGATACAGAAATTACATTATGTAATATGTCGTTGCTAATATTGGCAGGATATTCTGTCAAATACAGGATGCGTACTTGTTCCGATCTTGCGAGTATTGTAAAATTGTGATGTATTAAATCATCAAGAGTTTCAAATGGCAAAATCCTTTTGGGTGCTATCATATTGTAAACATTTGTGTTTTTGTATGCATTACTTAGCACAACTCCTACTAATAGAAACAACAAAATTACTAGGCGAAGATGCTTATTGTTCAGAAGCTTGTTAAGAAACGGACTGCTCTGTTCAAGTAGACATTTTACTAACATGTAACTGCATTCTAGCAACGAAACTGTCCTAAAAGAGGTTTGATGGATTATAATCAAAGACAAGGCAATCGAAGTGCCAAAAATACCAATCCACACGTCACTAGAGAATACACTATAAAGTTGGGAAAATGCTAAACCCGAAGTCTGGCTTGGTCCGCCGCAACTTATAAATCGTAGATCGTAAGTACTATCTAGAAATGAAATTGGGAAGTTTAAAAGATCATTCTGTTCATTTCCAACGAATTCCATATTGTTTTTGAATGCTGCGAGACTCATTCCAAAATCGGTAACAGATTCACCGTTAGAGCAGAGACTAGAAAATGTATGCTTAGTTTTCCATATCTCAAGACAAACAAGGACATGTGCTTTTACAAGTTTTGATTTGGTATAAACACAAAAGGATAGATAATTCTACTATTTACGAATTTCGTGGATTTGGATGTTTGCCCGTTGAAATTTGAAATACAAAACGGAATGCACAAACAAACGGCCAAAAATCCAAATGCCTTTAAAATCGCAAATAATTTCATGTCTGGTTGAGCATCTAAATTCTCATTTAAAATGTGTGGTTCAAATTTTTGATGACCTCTCGCAAGTACGAGTCGTAAATCAAATGCAATACTTCAAGGCACAACTTTAAAATGTTTCTAAACTTTCTCCTGTGTTTTTTAATGATAGGAATAAAAATTAAATTTAAAAAAATACAATGATATTTTTTATATCCTCGCCCTTAAACTTGTATCGAGTCCTGAATTTGTCTTAGAAATAGGAAAACTGTGCATACATGTTTTGATGAATTTTAGTAAAATTTTTGAGTATTCCTATCCAAATAGAAAGAATTCCTGTAGAAAGTTTGTATCTTGGATGGTTAAAAGTTGGGCTACTGATTGATAAAAATGAAGGATTTACCCAAAAAGCTTTCATATTGCAAAAGTCGAAATTTTCCTGAAAACTTTTTGAAGCTCTATTTTTCTGTGGTGATTTATATTCCCACACTGTAGCATATAGTTCTGGTCGCGGAACAGATAATTTAGGATCCTTCGTCCAATCTATGGAGTCCAGCAAGTCATTGTACTGGGTATTAATATGTGGCACAACAATCATTCTTAGAATGGCTTCAACGGAGAAATGGCGCTCTAAAGAACTTGAGTTTATAGCAGTTGGCGTCAATCCAGCGACGAAATGTTCTGTGCACATTGTCTGTAGGGAACTGTCGTCATAGTTAATATATAGATAATTTGCGCTTCGTATTCGCATCCATTTAGTTACTCCAAGTATTCCCCATTTTGTTTCAAAAGATTCCTTGTCATCCACTAATATGTAAAGCTTACCAACTTCTGATGGTAAACTTGCTTTAAAATATTCACTTATCTTGCTACCATTGGAATTCGTAACATCATAATGAAATACTGACGGTAAGTCAAAAAATTTATATACGATTTTAACAGGAAGATATAAGCTAATTTGGACTTCGCAATTCCATGGCTTACTTTTTGATGATATTTTGAATGCATTTAGTTGAACACATTGAGTATATTGCCTTCTGATCATAGAAGAGTTAGAATATGCCGTTAGAGGCAACTTGGGACAAGAAAGGAATGCATCTTTTGCGCTTATTGTTATGTTCGTTATCCAATTTTTTGAACTGGTGGAATTCTGAGGTAGCCACAAAAGTACACTGTTTTTAACACCAAACGTACCAATTAGAGCAGGCACAAAACGTCGAAGAACTATAGGATAGAAAAGTGGGCTTAGGTCGACACCTTCATAGTTGTCAATTGCTACGTGACATCTGCTCGATAATTCCTGAAGTTTTTCAAACACCGCATTTAGATTTACAAACACGCTTTGTTTATTGGAATCAAAGTTTTGTTCGATAGTTTTCGAATGAGCTTGTTTTGAGCTCATTTGAACTATTTTTTCAGAATGAATTACGTCTGCCACAGTCAGCAAATAGAGCAATAAATTCAAGAGAAATATTTTCCAAGGAGAAATAAAATAAAGACAACGAAAGAAAACCCGATAAAACGATAAATACATTTTGAGAATACAAAAGTGCACACCAATTTGGCAAAGGTTTACTGCTTAAAAAACATAGTTTTTGCTTGACAGAAATATTACCTATGTTATAGAGCTGACTTGCAATAAGACACTTAGTGTTTACTGTATGGTTGTGAGTTGTGAGGTCTTGTTTTTACAGCTAATAGGTAACTCAAAAGTGAAATAGAAACCCACAATTTAAAACAAATGGATCAGTTAAGTTGGCTTTTGTGTGAAACAGTGTCAATTATTTTGAGCAACTAGTATTTATTCGTTGATATAAAATATATATTTTCACTTATAATGTTTTAAGTTACTACTGACGTCAGTCGGGACTACTGTTGGACTAAAAAATATTTGAATAAATGGATTAGTTAGTCTCTTGCTTTTATAACACATTAGTAGGAAGAAGGAACTGAAACACAGGCAATATTATATGCTGCATACCTTTACATAAAAGCTGTTGTTTATTCATATCGTAATTATTTAAGTGCGATATGTAATTCATTTGCAGAAAACAAAGCAACAACCCTTTTTTCTTATTGAATATTTCTTGTATACTTTCTTACCGTTTATGGGTCAGATATATAGAGGCGGGTTATATGTAATTACATTGGCATATTAATATGTATAAGCACATGGATGAAATATTGTACAACTTATAATATTTAAATTATATTACATGTTATTGGACCAGCTTCAATATTACAATATCCACTAATACCTCAGTATCATAGTCATAGTACAGGAATCTATTGACAATAATTTCTTGAGTCAAACAAGGAAATTGAACGAGTGTTAACAATTTAAGTGCATGATGTGCATGATAAAGTTCTAAACGAGCTGAAAATCTCTTCATATGAACCTACTGCACGTATTTTTGATAGTGCTTGTGTTTTGTAACAAAAAATAATTTTAGCTATGGTCATAATTCTGAAAAAACGTGGCAGTAGTAACTGGAATGAAATTTTATGTTTTGAATTTTTAAAAGTCATTTACACACTTTGAATTTAGAAACCTGGACAGCATGCATTTGCCTGAGTTTCTACTGATTTTATCATTTTAAATGAACTTTTAACATTTTAGGTATGAGCATTAGCATCAGTTTTCCGCGAACAAAATCTCTTACGACAATCTAGTCCTATGTTACGAATCTAGTCTTATACCAACTGCAATAGCAGCTGCTCCCGGCATTTCAAATTTAACGCTTGCTCCCGCATATTCCTAAAATCTACTTGCATATGTAATTTCGCAATTCAAAAATTACAAGCACAGCAGAAGGTTCTGAGTATAAAATGATACCTATCTACTACACATTTTCAAAACCTTTACCTCACTTTGTATGCAAACTACATTTATCTGTGTTTGAATAACATCTTATAGCGTAACGTAACATCTTATAACATCAATCGTGTCAAAGTGCATTTGAACCTTCAGTATCAGTTTTATTTAGAGAGCATTGTCATAGTTTTTACCGCCGTTTGTTTCAAAATTTTAAAATGCAAATGCACTTAGATTTTGTATGCTGAAATGGAGAAAGCGAAGGTGAAAGTGCGTGCGGAGAAAAGTTTATTGCATTTCGAGTCTAGTTGAGAGAAAAGTTGCGCTCTGCTGTATGAGCTTATCAATTTTAATTGTTGCAATTTGATTGTAAATTGTATTTAAATTGTTTTGGTTATCAATAAAGTTGTTGAATTGATAACCATTTTGTGCTGTAGTTCTTTCTGCTGTTAAGTTAGAATTATTGCTAATTTCGCCGCTTTTGGGCAAAAAGCTGAATAGTCACTGAGACTAGTTAGAGAAGTCCTTCAGTTATTTTCATTAAACTTAAAACCCTTCGAACCAGGGCTTATCATCATCGGCATCACGACAAATCACATTGCATCAGAATAAAAATTTTTTAAATGTTTTGTTGTTAAGTTTAAGTGTACAGTTCATAGCCAATTCATGTTCCCAAACCAAAGTACTATTCAAAACTTGGGTTAATGTACAAAAATTACATCCCTATTATATTACCCTCACATTTCAAATTAAAATCATAACATTCTACATTTAGTATATAAATACATTACGAGAAATATAACTAATAAATAACAATTAACTTTTAGAAGATAAAGAAGATATGATTTTTTACTCAGAACTTTTATTTTATTCGAGACTCATCGAAAGCCTCACATTATTTGTCTCCGCAACTAATAGTACAGTATGAATACATAAATGCAAATATTATATTCTGAATTACAGAATGAATCCTAATTTATAACCAATTTAAAACTGACAAGCTTTTACAGATTTTTTTCCTTTCTAATCGTATCATGTTAACATTACAAACTCTACACTTATTATTATATCATATCAAACGATCGGAAGGTGGACTCAAGCTTCCCAAATTCTTCTGCAGACATCTCTGATAGAGACCAGTCCTTGAATGGAAACTTCTCAATGGAATCAGCAAACCTCCCTCCAGAAAGCGATCCAATTCCGGCTTCAGTTAACTTTAATTTTAAAAGAAAATTGGAAGGGTTAGAATTTTTCACAATTGTGAAAAAGAAAGGAGAAAACACAACGTACTTGAACTATTAAAGGTACGGGTAATTTTACCGATATGATTGGTGCGTCAGAAGTCAAGGTCAGATGAGTCAGCTTCAGGTGACGAATGACGAGGG
>JAQIXW010002907.1:0-14244 GCA_034700685.1 Willowsia buskii | reverse complement strand
CGCGGTTCCTGTGGGAGGACTACTTGGACAGGGTGGATCAAGAGTTGGAGGTGATGGAACTATGGCTGAATCAAACTCTGGAGAGGGGAAACAAGAGTGCAAACCGAAGACGAGTTCGAAGGCAGGCACCGGTCTACACTTCTGCCAACTATGTGTGTTACCAATTAAAATAAATAACTGCTAATGAACGCTGAAAATGAAGTGACTGTTTTGCAGTTCTCTAACTTAAATTTTTTTCTGTTTGCGTATTTTCAGTCATACCTGAAGACGGCGTCCTTTATTGCAGACACTCTTGTCCCTCTAATTGATCCGGATTTCCAAGCGAAGGTTAAAGAATGCCAGCAAGGAATTTTCCCCGGAACAAGCATCTATGAATTTTTCCTCTGCATCCGAAAGGCATCCCCCTACGGCTTCAGCTTCAATCCAACTTTTCAGCCAACGACTCTCCCTCCATGGAACAGGAGTGATTACGATGAAAGTGACTTCCCTCCGCTCTCAATGGTGGACGAAAGAACCGGGGTAACCTACGACTTGAGATTTGACTTCCAACCACTTGGTAAAAAATACAATAAAATAAAATCTCAGTCATGTAATAACTAAAATGAAGTGTTGATGAAGCATAGTCAATTAATTACTGATTGTTTTTTTAAACAGGTAATGAAGAGGATATGAGTAATTTTGTTGGAGCCGATCCCTTCTTCGAGGACAGCTGGAGCGTCTACAGGTACCGTCACAACAACCTTCAAAAGCAACGCAACCCCGGATGGACCTACAGAGGTGGGGACGGTTCCAGCAATTGGCATAATCTGAACATGGAAAGGTTTCTGGTTCCGATCAAGACCGATGCTAAACTGGAAAAGGCCGGGTTTGAAGCCGACTTGGCCCAAAGTTATCCTGGGATTGGGGAGCTTGCTGAGGGCTTCAAAAGTGTGGAAACTCCCCTGGACTACAAGTGGCACAAGGACGATGGCTACAATGTCTTCACCAGATTCCTCCTCCCAGTGGTGACCCATGAAGACCTCGACTACTACAAGACGAAAGGGTTGGAGACAGATTTGTCAGTTACAGAGGAACAACCTTGGAAGCAAGCATACGACTTAGCCAATGAGCTGTTAGAGTTTTACAATGCGTCAAACCCGTACATAGCACAGCCAGATGGGGCCGGAGGAGAAGAAATCAATCCAATATACGAGAACACAAAGGACCAGGACATTCCTTATGCATCGGTCTACTTCCACTTCTTGGCCCATTTTTTCTACTTGGAAAAAACTAAATACTTGGAAGAGAAGAAGGTGGCCAAAAATGATCCAAACGCTACGTTGAGAAGTGAGATGGAGACGGTGCGGCGCTTGCTTCGGTCATACGTTGAGGCAGTGGCACAGCAGGAGGTGTGTCTGAAGAACATGCTTATCCAGAATGACCACAGACTCGAGGATTCGAAGGACATCGAGGAAATGGTGAAACTGGCGATAATACCAAAATATGGGTGCAATGCAACGGGCAAGTATGAAGAAGCCATTAACGCTAGTAGTTACAGAATGGTAGTCGGCAATATGCCATTCTTGTACAACGCCTTCTTCGAAAGGAAGGCGGCGAGACAGCGCTACAGTCTCCCAAAGTATCCGGTTGAGTTCCCAATCTGCAGACATAATGAGCCTTCGGTAAGCACTGTCCTTCGAAATATATTTCTAAAAATAATTGTCCCTTGCACTCACATAAATTGTACGTTTTGTAGCCGATCGATATCAAGACGAATCGTGGGAGGCAGAGCTCACTCCGTGACTACACGTTCGGGCCTGCTGCTTATCGCCTCAATCGGTTCTTCATGTTCTTCCCACTCGATGGTGTTCCATTACGTATCTCTCCAATTGAAATATTAAATAAGTTAATACTTTAACCTTCTTTTCCTTCCAAAATTTTGCTAATTTAATTACATATTTCTTCGATTTTTTTGGTATTCCAGTAACGGTCGGAATCAAGGACGGTGAAAGGCTGGACGGCTCTTCGGTTTCGCTGAACGGAGGCGCTGTGAAGGGCCAAAATCTCACCTTCCAGTATATGTACATACGGTTCGGCTCATCGTGGAAAGACATTGGCTCGGAACACTGGATCGATGGGAAGGGGTAAGATGAGAATCCCAACTTGAGATTGAATTCAACTTGAACGTTTTTGACACGGAAGTGAAATAAATTGTTTGGTTTGGTTTCTTTTGATCAGGGCGGCTGTTGAGCTTCAGATGGTGTTCACAATCGCTGGATCCGCGGACGAAATTAAGTACTGGCACGTCCTCGCCCGAATGCAGAATCAACTGTTCCAGTTTCGGGAGAAGCTGGTCGTCATTCTCTCTGTGCTTGTGGATGTGCTCGTAAGTTAAAATTCTTTTTTTAAATCATAACTTTCACTTTTTATTGTTTTTAAAAGTTTCAAAAAAATCTTTATTGTTTTATTTAATTCTAGGAAAGCGATGATGCAGTCCAGGAGAAAATTAAGAAGGAAGAACTGAAGCAGGATCCCTACGTTTTCGAGTCCCTCGCCCAAGCCGCCTACCACTTCCGGAGGATCCCCCAGTTGTACCCGAAATATGAGAAGCCCCGTGGCTACTCCTCAGTCGATCCGGTTTTCAGATTCATCGACTTCATTCCTCGCAAGACTGGCAAATTCTTCACTTATCGCGGCAGTCTCTCGTGGCCACCTTGCTTCGGTTATGTGATCTGGTCCGTCTACGAGCAAAGGCTGTACATGTCAAAACGCCAGGTAAATTGTGACATCAATTTTCAATCCTGATTGCTACAATCTTTTGTCATTAACCACTTTAGTAGTAATTGATTTTTTTTATTCCTTTCAGTTTGACCAATTCAGCAACATCCCTGCGTACGGCATTCAAACTCACAATCTGGCCAGCGATAATAACCGGCGTTTCGAGGACATTTGGGTGGAGGAAGAGCATAATCCTTCGCTGAACTACGACCAAATCAAAGATTTGGTGCGACTGAGGACGGATGACAGGTATGTTCTTATTGGTCATCACGAAGAGGGCGGTCAGAAAGAGGGTGGTGTCGTCGGAGAGGAAATATACTACCGTGAGGAAGGCGACAAGAGTGGAACTGGTGGATTCAGGGGAGTTTGGAAGAAGGCAAAACCTTCAGAGAAAATGGTGGTGATGATTGTTATGCTGATTCTTTTGTTTGTATTTACGCAATAAGTGTAATTAAGGTTGGTGAATAGTTGTAGTTTGTAGTTGCTATTGAATTTAAAAGACTTAGAGCTTGAAATACTTATCAGATATCGATTTCCTGTAATATTTTATTCAGAAGTTATTAATTAATTAATATTCATATGCAAATAACATGAAATGCAATTAATATATTTCGAAGTCTTACGATGCCCTACAAAACCTGAACAGATAGAATTCGAAGGTCACTTCATTCACCTCTGCAATACTTTTTCTTCTTCAAAAAATGTTTGTACTCTTTCATATGTCATTAATGGACTCCTAAGTTTATAAATGTGATGATTTCATTGTAATACTAGTTGATAGTGATTAATGAAAAATATTTCAAATTATGCTTTCATAAATTATTCAGATAGGTTGATGGTCCAAAGTTTGTAGTTCATAGAGTTCTAGACGTTCTTTTTAAATAGTTGCTGTAACTAATTAATGCTATTCAGCGTCAATGCATTTAGTGGAATGTGAGGAGAGGAGACTATAGTATCATGGTCAAAAGGTTCAAGGTTCCACCTCCACCTTTCTGCATATTCAAATGCAAAAAAAAAATTAAAACTTTGATAAAATCAGAACATAATCAACCTGTAACTTATCTTGAAGATTTCTTATCTTGAAGGTATTTCATGAGGTAGGCTGAAGAAATAATTAGCTTCACATCTTTGAAGTACAGGCTTATATTATCAGTGATAATCATCATGAAATATACATCATCAATGAAATCATCAACCATGCGGCATGTCCACACTTGAAAAAGTTTACACTCACACAGTGAGTGGAAACTAATGAAGCGCTGGCCAAATTATGGAATGAATTATCATCTCTAGAGGAACTGAAAGTGAGCACACAATTTTTTAAAGTCTTTTACGTAGGCATTTTTTTATGTAATGCATCAACTTTATTTGGGCGCTCATTTCACAACGGTTTTATATATTCAATCATTTTTTTCCACACTATCTCATTAATATGCTCAAGAGCCAATATCCCACTGGGGTAGAATGCAAGTATTTGATGTCCAAGCCATGTAATTGCAGTGTCTTGAAAGACTTAAATCGTGATTTCAAGTGCAGATTTTGTGGATGATCGTCCAGATTCATGCTTGTCTTGTCAAATGGATCACCACTGCAGAATCGACCACATCGTGGACGTATGGTTTATTGGTCTGGCACTTCATTCATACAATTTTTAAAACAATTGATTTTTAATTAAAGAGGAAGAAAGGCCATTCAAAAAATTTAGCTTCTTTTGTGCATGAATAAATCATGATTAGTGCAAAACGTGATCGTTTATGATACCTGCTCTTGCTCTGCACAGTAAAAACCTTCTGCTAAGAACAACCCCTCATTCAAAAGCCCTAATCTTTATCTTCACGGAGCTATGCAGATCAGCTTAATTGAGGCAGCCTTCTTCGAGACAAGCCTTATCAACGTTGATGCACTGCATAAAAAACGCCTACGTATCTTATTTTAATTATAATTATCGATTTTTCTCGGTAATCTGTGGTTGTATACTGTTTTACAGATCTAAGGAAGCTTACAAAGAAAGGATTGGACGGGATGCCAAAAGGTCACTGACCGTGCTCATTGATGTCATTGCTCTGCTGCTGTCATTTTTGGACATATTACTCGCACTTCAATTTTGTACACAGTTACTTACTTACTACTTAAAACGTAATACTTGCTTCTGACAAACTTCATATCCTTTTGTTTTTACATTCTACATTCCCTTCAACTCTAATGAATTATGCAAAATATGATCTGAAAAACCAAATTAACTTTCACAAAGTATCACAAAAACAGTCTATTTTTATTGCCAGTTCATATTCTAAAAGTTGTTGTGCGAGACAGGGTAAATATTATGGGCCCATGTCAAGGAACCGGAACATCAAAACCTCTCATATATAAATAGCAAACTTTGTTCTAATTTCTCATAAAATGTGGATTATACCTGTATATTTGTAGACTATTGTAAAAGCAAGTTGATTTAATATTGATTCCTACCATATCTTTTAACATTTTACATGACTATTTCCTTAAAGCAATGTATGTCATACTAATAGCTTTTCTCAAAATAAAAAAACTATTAGAACGTGTTCCAAATATCGTCTATATTTATGTCTGGTCAACGCTCTAACCCACATTTCTGCTTTTGCCTTTTTCCTGTAAACATCATCTTTCAAGATATTCTCTCTAAGGACTAGTTTCAAATTCAAAATGACGCTGACAGATCTTGAAAAGTTGACATTTAAGTTTATTTCTTCGTACTACATCTATTTGTGGCCATGTCCTATAACCCTCGATAAAAACGAGAAGCTGAACATTGAAAACGTATTGAATCGTCGGTTTCTGCCATTTTGTTTGGCAGAAGGGTTCATTCTAATTATTGCAATATTTGAGGGGGTTTACCCACATTTGAATTTAGGCTCCAAAAATCCAGTAGGGAGAATTGATACAATTCTGCTTTTACTCATTTCGATAGCATGTTTGTTGGTTGTAGTCATATTGCTCGTGATAATAAGAAGACGCAGAGAGTTCATGAACGTAGTAAACATCAGCATTTGTATTGCAAATGTCATCTCTAAAGGTACACTAGATATACTTTATCGTAAATATTACAAGAAATAAATAAGTATTTATTATAATTTTAAAGACTAAATATATGTTTTTTTGTTGACAATTTTTAATCGATTTCAGCGATCAAGAAATGCGACTACAAAGACACCCTTGATGACACCGACTTTTCAGCAATTCTTGGCTTTCTGGTAACTCCTACAATTTGTCTGTCCACGCATTTCCTTGCTATAGCTATTGTTATAATGGGGTTGGATGTACCTGGGTTTATTTTCGAGCTTATATTGCCCGATCCAATGTATCGAAGCTTAAATACAATATTGATTACATTTTCTATCCGGCTAAGTTTCTGTCTCATTACTTGCTCAGAGGGTTTTAGAACTATATCAGTTGTTAACGTTTTTGGTCAAGTTTTATTAGCAAGAATAAGATTCATTATGAAATCTTTACTAATATGTGGCGACTTTGGTAAGTTTTATCAATTTTATATGCATGTATCAATTATGTTTAATTCAACAAGAGGAGTGTTAACTGAGCTAGTGTATGTCCTGCTAAGTATAGCTTTTTGGGCAGTTGTTTTCCTATTCTGGATGTGTATTCAGTCCTCGCCCGATAGTATTTCTTTGGCAGTGTACGTATGGATTATTACAGTATTTATACTTGTTGTCGCAGTTACGTTCGTTTACCTCAGTATTGCTTGCAAAACGTTGCAAATGGCAGTAGATTCCGTTGAGGCAAATCGCTTGAAAACTTGGTTTTTCTACAGTAAATATAAATCTAGGGCACATAAAATAAACTGTAAGAAAGCGAGGAGTATGTACCATATAAAGCTGCAGTATGGATTTTTTGGTTGGCTAGGAGACGGCTTTTTGGTAGATTATGTGTCAGCTTTATGTTGTCGTTGCTTTGACACTGTACTAATGTTTGAATAATATGATTAACTACATGATAAGTTAATATAATATTGACAGTAAAATATAAAATGTAACAAAAATGTAGATTTAAATTTCGTTTAAAGTCAAATAGCAATCTTCTGATAGCAAATACTTCCTTTGGATTATTTTAGCATGAAAACCATGGGAATTTTAAAATATTGAATATATAGGTTAAGCAATATTATCAAATAACTTGATTTTGTGAAACAATACTGACTTATCACTCGTTTAAGTTTAAGCATTTGTACTCGCACACTCCCAAACATATACATTATTAAATATTTATTCATTATTTATTCAAATCAGTTATTCATATTTAAATAGTGGATTAGCGTTCTAAGCTGTCTCGTGTCTAGCATTTGATTCTATGTGGTTACATGGTTCAATCATTTCCATAACATGTTCTGCAGTTATTAGATCATTAAAAAATAAGAACAGCATTGTTAACAAACACGACGCCTTAACAAAGTCGGTTTTTTGATTATATCCAACAATTTAAATAAGCCAAACATAGATATTTATGAACTTCCATGCCTTCACATTCCGCTACGTATTTCTTTCAATATTTTGCTTTGCTTTTATGTATAATTAGGCACAGCAAATGACGAGGATCAAAAAATAAATCGTTTATTTTATTTTATTTAAAAAAATGGTTTTCTAAGCTATGCTAAATATCCCAATGGCTTCATGGAACAAACAGGAACACTGGAAATTGAAAAGTCAAATATTATATAAATAGAAAGCTATGGCCTCAGTTCATATATAATGTGGGTCAGCCAAATATGTGAGGAATACATTTATATGTCAAGACGATGGCTTTCGTAAAAAACAAGTTGATTAAATGATGATTTTTACCATGTTTTTAAAGTTCATTTGCTTTTTTTCTTGGCCACTTCCTCAAAGCAATATAAGTCATGATAAATTTTATTCTCAAAACAAATTATTTTTTTCGTAATTATTTCAAATATTCATGTATTTTTATGCCTGGAAAATTGCCTAACCGACATTCCTGCTTTTGCGTTGTGACTGAAAATGTTTATTGTACTTGTGAGTAGTACAATAAGTTTTTCATATTCAAGATGCCACTAACAGATCTTGAGCAATAGACTTCTAATCGTAAATTTATTTCTTCATTTTATTTTTTTCTCTGGTCATGTCCCATAAAACTTCAAAAAATCAGAAGTTGCACATTTAAAACGCATTGAGTTGAGTTGATGCTCATCTGAAAGTACATGTTTAGCTGTGTACATCTGGATTGCAATAATATTTATACCAATTGTAGTAGTTACGTTAATTGTAGCAGTATAAATCTTTCAAAAACGTGATTTATCGACAACAAAACTAGAAATAGAGAAACAAAACAAAACAAATTGGGAGAAAGCTATAAGTATGCATCATATTAAAATCATGTATGAATTATTTGGTTAGTTAGGAGGCGAATTTTTCTCATGTACATCGGCTCTTTGTTGCCGTTGCTTTGATGTTCAATTCATATTTGAATAAAATGGTCAATCTGACAGAAAATACCTTACAATAAATGCGACAGAAAAAAACAAGAAACGATTTGCATATTTAAGTTTCATGATTTTGGAAGTTGATTAAGCCTATAATGAGTAGAGTTCTGACAAAAAATAATTTCCTTCGAATCATTATGACATACATAGGACAACTTTCAATAAAAAATATGGGGCTATTTAGTATTGCGAGTGATGCTTGTCAAATAATTGCTTTCTTCCATTTTTGTTCCAAAAGTTAAAATTCAGCTGTCACGTAGGCGATGTCAAATATCATGATGTCTCGATGTTGGCATTTTCATAAATGTCAGTAGTTCATGTCTACTGGTGGCATATGCCATGTTTTAACATTCAGTTTTGTAGGAACTGTTTAAGCATATGCTTTAAGCATAATAGGTCATGCTAAATGTCATTATCAAACCAATTAAAAACCAGTTCTGGTCTGACTAATAAAGGTTTATGTATCATTTACGCGTTAGCTTTGCATCTGTAAACATTCTCTCCCAGAAATTTGCACTAACTTTAGTATCGAGTTTAGAATGACGCTTACAGATCTTGAGCAGTGGACTTTTTATTTTATTTCGTCGTTCTACTGCCTCATGTGGCCAAGTCCCATAAGTGTTGATAAAAACCAGAAGCTGTACGTAGAACAAGTCATGGATCAACGGTTTGCGCCCTTTCTTTCGGCGGTAGGGCTCATACTAGCTCATTCAATAGTTGATGGGGTTTACCCACATTTGAATTTAGGCGCACAGAATTCAGTCGGAAGGGTTGAAACGATTATTCTTTTGCTCGTTTCCATGACATGTATGTTGGTTGTTATATTATTGTTTGTAATAATAAGACGTCGCACTGACATCATGCACTTAATCAACGGAAGCATGCATATGGCAGATATTATTAGCAAAGGTAATGGTAAATATTCTCAAATCGAATTTTACAAAAACAGATGTAATTATTGAATTATTTTTGTAAACGTATTTTATAAAACCCACTCAATTTCTAACGTGGTTGTGAATACATACGTACATATTCAAATATCTAACATTTATATTTTCATTATAAACCAATTTTAGACACCAGGAACAGGAAACGCAACTACAAAGTCGCCTGTGATGACAGTGGACTTTCAGGAATTGTTGGCTTTCTAAGTGTACTGGCAATGGGTCTATCTACGTATTTTGTTGCTGTAGTTACTGTCATGTTGGGGATAGATTCGTTTGGTTATGTTATTGAGATGATATTACCTAATCCAATGTATCGCAGTTCTAATACAATATTGATTACGATATCTGTCCGACTAATCATTAGTCTACTTGCGTGTTTAGAGAGTTTTAGATCTTTGTCGATTGTGAACATTCTGTGTCAAGTTTTGCTTAAAAGAATACGATTTATTGTGAAATCGTTGCTAACATTTCGTAAATTTAGTACAATTTACCGCCTTTATACACAATGTTTAATTATATTTAATTCAACAAAAAGCGTATCAACTGAGCTTATATATGTCTTGCTTAGCTTTGTATTTTGGGCAACAGTTTTCGTATTCTGGGTTATTGCTCGATGCTCACCCAATAATATTTCTTTGGCTCTGTACATTTGGATAATAATGGCTTTTATTATTGCTGTAATAGTTACATTCGTTTATCTTAGTATTGCCTGCAAAGTTATGCAGATGGCAATGGATTTTGTTAAGGTGATTCGTTTAAAAACGTGTTTTGTCTACAAAAAATCTAAGACTAAGGCTACGAAAATAGACTTCATGAAAGCCAGAAGTATATACCCCATAAAAATCATGTATGGATTTTTTGGTTGCCTTGGAGACAGTTTATTCACTGATTATGTATCATCACTATGTATTCGTTGTTTTGAAGTTGCAATATTGTTTCATTGACATATGACATGTTAAATATGTTTCTAAAACAAAAATGATTGTCATCGAAACATTTGTAATATTTATTTGCCAAGAAATAAATGCTTTTGTGAACTTTTTGGTTGCAGAACAAAGCAAAACATTATTTTGACTGCGCCACAATGCCACTCATACAAAACAGACTACATGCTACTAATTTCTGTGCTTAGATTTACCAAACTGAAGTATATTCCTTATTCATATTTATTTATTTACATATTTATTGATGGCATATACCATTAGAAGTAAATTGCTCCGTTTAAAATAGATTTGTAATTTTTTTTTTACCAGAACTTGAAGCCATAGAAAACAAGTCGTTAGAAATTACGAAGATTTCACTACTTTGCTAATAATTTTCTTATCCTAACCGAGTGCCATTAATTACTAAAATACTAATTTAAATAGCTCAATTGTAGCACACAACATTGCAATACAATGTCCACATAGCATAACGATAAATATTACCAATATATTGCCGCTCATTGTAGGTGTCTGTATTTGAGATTCTGACGAAACCTGATTTGAAACTCTCGTTTCCTTAATATACTTCCCCCACCAGTCTAGAACACCAGTTTCTTTAAATATTCTAATTCTCCTAACTAGCCACATTGGTGTATATTCACTAATTTTAAATATATTGTAAGACTGATAATAACTTTCTTTTCCAAGATGGATGAAATCCTCCGACACATTTTCCTTTCGCAATTTATTCGATAATCTGAACACATGAGACCAGGAACAACCAATGCAGACTTATTGCAAACTTTTAAATGTTTCCATAACATTTTCCCTTCAATTTCACGATAAATAATTCATCATAAATAATTGGCTCAGCCAAATGCCCACCGTAACTTTCGCCCACATTGGCGAAGTTATTTGTCTTGTTTTTACCATACACTATAGCTTCCTTCAAAATATCCGACTTGTGGGGATGTAACGATGTGTTATTGTAAACCAAGTGGTCTACGCTCACCTCACCAATGTCCTCATTGTACGTAGCATTTTGAAGCTCTTTAACCTCAGATTTTAAAATAAAGCTTTCGTTTGCCTTTGAATGATGTCCATTATCCTGAGAAAATCCTGTAAACACATTTTCGCCATGATACCCAACCCACACTTGAATAAATGCCATCCTACTATAGGCTACATAGCGATTATCTACAAGTTGCCTAAATTTTACCAAATAAACAGCTTTGAGGGGCAAAACCATATTATATACATTGTCATTCCTCCAAGCATTGCTTGTAACCGTTACTGATAGAGCAAACATTGCTAAACAAAATCGAGTTGACGAAATTCTTCTTAGAATATGAGTGTCTTCATCCTGATTTAAATAAGCCCTCACAATAGTTTCTACATGATTTACAAAAGCATTTGATTTGCTTGCTCTTAGAAATCTTAGCACAACAAACATACATGCAGAACTTATCAAAATAAAAGTCCAAACATAATAATCAAACACGTTTACAAGTTCCCAAAATGCCAAAGATTCCGACTCTGTGGCACCACATCCAATAAACTGTAAGCTGCCGAGGGTATCAAGCACCGCGAATTCGAACTTTTGAATTGCGTCCCTTGAGTCTATTAATATTTCTATTAATGTGTCTTCAAAATCGTCTTGTTCTTCTTTTATTTTTCCGTTTACACAATTTCCATTGCCCTTCGTGTCGTATGAATAGTTGTACAATATCGTCATCCAAGCATTTACATAAGCATGAGCAACTTGATCGGTACTGTCGACTTGGCTGAGAAGAAGAGATTTTGAAAATTTGTTCTCGCACAGGAGCACATTGCGATTAAAATTTTCAAACTCGTTCCCTTCAAATATAATTCTGGTTGGCATATCAATTTTTCGGACTATTGCATTGCTTTGAGCATTTACAAAATCATTGAGATTGATAGCATTAATTAAGAGATAACTTTGTGGTCGACATACTCTGCAAAATATGTACAACTCTGAACGCTCTGAAAAAACTCGTAAAACAAGCAGTTCTACATGCATATATTCTAGTGGCCTTAATGACTCAGGAATATATGGATACATAATTTTATCTCTAGTCCATCTAAGAGCAAAATCTTTGGAAATATTGATGTGCGTTGAAACCAAAGTGAGATGGGTTGATACAACCGTAGGAAGCTTTTGCATATTATATCGGTACTCTTCATATGTATGTTGAAATATGTGAGGATATAAAGGCGGAGGAAACGTAATTTTGGTGAAGAACTCGGGTAGAAATAATGCAATCTGAATCTCGCACTGCCACGGTTTTGATCTCATTGTAAAATCTATGTACTCATAACTTATGAGTCATAAGCATGTAGGCAATGAATTTCCCAGAATAAGTCTTCAACTAATTCACAAGGATTTAGGGTGATGTAAATATCTGTAATGTTCCATCCACTATTTTTGATGGGTAGCCATGCGACAGCCTCTCCTTGCTGCGGATAATCTGGTTTTGATATGATCCCTACTGTAAGCTGTCTTAGTAGAACCGTATATTTTGCGTCTTTCGGAATATCAAGTCTATTGTAGTTATCAACCACAATTAGACAACGTTGGTCTCCAAAGGTAGATATGAGATACGTAAGATCTTGTAGAGATTCCTTCTCCAAAGATTTTTGTGTCGTTGCGTCATGTTCTATAGGCTTGAAGCTGTATAAGCGCTTAGTTGCTTTTGAATAATTGTTTAACGGAACCTGAAGAGATTTGGACATCGTGCCAAATTTCGTGTTCAGGAAAAGCTTTAATAGCATGGGCAGTCGCAAGCGTCCAAAGGAAACGGCTGATGCGGGTTTTAAGATGCATAATTTGTGATAAGATTTTGTATTTAAAAATAGATGCGAATTGAACCGTTTTTATTTGAAAGATAAAATGAGAAACTCGGTAGGTTGTCACACTCACAATCAGAGTGGAATAGACAATCATTATGAACTTACAAAGAATGGATCTCAA
Source organism: Willowsia buskii (assembly GCA_034700685.1). NCBI lineage: Eukaryota > Metazoa > Arthropoda > Collembola > Entomobryomorpha > Entomobryidae > Willowsia > Willowsia buskii. The sequence goes on along the minus strand of JAQIXW010002907.1, from coordinate 1,140 downwards.
GAATATGGTATGTTTTATCCAGAAGCTTGTTTTAAAAACTTTAGCAAAGCTAGGAAATATGATCAAACTCATAGCACATGCAATACTGTTATGGCCAATATAGGAAAAAATTGAGAGTTGGCAGTGAAGGAAACGAATTACGTGATAAATTTTATATATACATAAGAATAACCATTATCTTTTATTTGTAGCATTTGGCAGAATATGATTTCAAGCCAGACTGCTATTTTATGTAAAATTTATCGATGGCTCGATATCTATGTAATGCACTTTGCTTTATTAAATCTGATTTCTGGGCGTGACAACTGGCCATGTATTTTAGCTTTAATTAGTTAAGGTATGCAACTGGTCTTACGTCGAGTAACTGACATGAGTTACATATCGTTTTCTCTGATTAATTGTTAAGCATTGCAGTCCAAGTGGTGAAACGTCAGAATAATTGATTGAAAATACGGAGTTGAATGTTGAGAGATAACTGATGCGTTTTTTGTTTGAATACCACGAAAAAGGTCCAAGAAACTCTGTGAGGCTTACTCAAATTTTATAACTACCGCACTGGTAACATAGGAGAGTATAATAAACTTAATTTAACATAACATTCCAAAATTCCAAAAGTTACAGCAAACTGCATCTCAAATACTCAAACTTATACTTGCCATGTGTTATTACTACATTGAAAAACTTGTATTTACAGTATTCAGACTTTTGGGATTGACAAACCAGCTACTTTATAAACACTGTATTACAAAACTTTCGAAAGTTACGTTTACATACTGTTGCTTCTTAAGGAATGATAACAAAAATATAACATGCAATTTAAATATTAAAATATAATATGTTAGAATGTAGTAATACTATTAATTACAAAACAACGACAATTCATCGTATTTTGAATAAAAAATATTCCAAATAGTATAGCAAAACAGATATATTATTTACATGTAATTATATTACTTAACTTTCCCATAGATATTTGATTTCTTAACTCTCATCCAGTGAAGCCGCATTGAAATCTCTCACAAATAATCCACTTAAGAACTATCTGTATGTACTTCTCTTTTTATTGAGTAACTTCAACGCCGGGGAAAGCGCGATTTGCATCCAATTTTTAAAACTTGTTAATTTACTTTCATTTTAAAG
>JAQIXW010002906.1:0-14244 GCA_034700685.1 Willowsia buskii | reverse complement strand
TCAGGGGCTGCGTCGTGAACGACCAGAATGTCAACGAGGTTCTGTGCAGGTTCGAGACGAAGAATAGTTCTCAGTTTGCCCCTTGGATGCCTTATCATTTCTTATCATTATCATTGGATGGATTCTCTGGGCGTATTCCTTCGATAAGAGCGTGTCAGGGGAGCCCACCACCTCCATAGTTTTTGAGAGGAGGAGGGCCGCAAATTCTTGAACATTTGGGTTCTTATGACGGCTTCCGTTGATTTCCAGGAGGTGGACGCACTTGAGGGGATCTGTATTCGGGACAGTGGCGAGGAGGACGACCTTGCATTCTTCTTGGATTATTTATTCTGAGGGCCACCGCGGAGGCCGAGCAGGCGCTGGAACACTTTGACTCCTTCACCCTCCATGGAACGGTGCTCGAGTCGATCAGTTCCGTAGCGAGAGGAGTCGGTCAAGGTCTCGATGTGGGTGGAGGGTTTGGTAGAGTGGAGATGGAAGCCTGAACCTGTAATCGTGAAATATTATTTACTGGGAAAATTACTTTTTGTTATAGGCGGAGTTAAATGCGGGTTCATTAATAAAATAATTATTTTTACATTATGAACTTCAGTTAAATTTCTTCCGGTTATTTTTTTACATTCGAATCATTAAAATTCATCTTGAAATCCGACATCGCTTCAAGAGGACCACAGGAGATTTCCGGGAAGAGTAGCGCACCCTCCCGAAATGCAAAGCAATCAGCTTCTTTTCTTCCCGTGTGCATTCCTGCTCTGCTCACCTACGCAAAGCAGAGTGTATGGGCAACCTGAGACGCATCCGCGAAAATTTGAATTGGCAAAAGAGCTGCAGCTGCTGTACTGCTTTCCTTTTATTTGTTGTTGTTGCTGAAGTGTGCTGGCGGATTTGTTGATTGCTCATCTTGCACCTGCTTCTCCAGATCCGAACAAGTTTAATTAGTGTGGTCATCATTGATGCTCTTTCAATTAAATAGCATACCTAATTTTAATTAATAAATAATTAATTCCGTAGTTGATTTCTGGTAGGAAGATAATTTGATTTCTTGGATGGGAACAAGAGGAAGTCATCGACAGTTGCTGAAGAGCAGGATCCGTCACGTCATTTATGTTTAACCAGCAGTTCAGTGATTCGATATCAGGTAGCAATTAAATTTAAAAATAGTGTAAGTGTAATTTTCTCAATCAATTCTTCCTCATATGCTTGTCTTTACGATTGACAATTTAAGTTTACTATTTAATTGGGACGAAATTACTGAAAATAAATAAATAATTATTTTTTTAATTGCTTAGTTTGGACCCACCAGTGACAGTCAAGAACGATGAATCGCGCCTACCTCAAAAATTGTCAACTTTGCGGCTGCGGCGTTCCAATTGATAAACCGACAGAGGACTTCGATGAGAACGGATTCAGAAGGAAGCTCCAGATCTTCGCTCATCATAGTAGAGCCGATCCGAACTTGATTCCTGTGAAGGTTGACCCTCTCAGCTTTCCCGTCTGTCTACATTGTCATCAAGGCTTTGACATCCTCGCCAACAGTCACGACGCCATGCAGGCAGCTGAAAGAACCATCGCCCTCCAAGTTGGGAACCTTCAGGATAAACTGATGAGACTAGACTGGCTGAAGAAGGGAGGAGACGACGCATTCCAGCCTGCTCGGGAGAAGATTTTGGAAAGTGAGTGATTCTACGGTTACCTCCAAACCAGTGTCACTTTTATTGTTTATTACGACTTCAGTTAAAATTAATTGTTCATATTTTGGAAAACCTTTAGATTGCAGGATGAGAATCAATGCCTACATGGATACCTGTTGGGTCCCTAGAGTCGTCAATGGATTGGTCAGCCTCCAAAAAGAGCCATTGGGAGCCACGGCTGGCGTCAATCTTCAAATGGAAAATGAAGCAGGATCAGAAGGGCAAGGCAATGGAGAAGGTGCCGCGAACCTGGCCAGTGGGAATGGAAATATTGGGACTTCCGGATCACAGGATGGTGATGGAAATAGAAATAGAAATAGAAATTTATTGTCATATGGATCCCTTAATACAAAGTATATATAAGGTGGTTACCCCAAAGACAGTTGCTTTGACATTATATCATTACAAAATAATTTAATCACAAATATGTAGTCAAAATGTGTATTTTTTTAAAATTATGTATAGTTAATGTTAAAAGAAATCTTATAGATTTTTATAAATTTAAGTCATTATTAAAATTTATCACATAGTCAATACAATCAATATAGTCAGTAATAATATCATCTTGATGTATAATATACTTATTACATTTAGTAGTTAGTATGTGTCATAAAACGGACTTCTTAAATAAGTTAAAAGAGAGAACATTGTTTTGTATATCAACTGGAAGATTAATCCATTGAAACACACCGTTGTATTTAAAAGTATGTTTCCCCCAATGTGAATTGGTCGTAACATTGGGTTCCAGATATTTGTTACTGCGTGTTATTTGCGTTTCACTGAAAGAAAAATCGAGGTAATTAGAGAAGAAACCTTGGTTTTGAAAGAAGGCACATTTGTAGGCTAACAATAGAGTTTCATATGTGTGAATATTTTCTGAGAAGCAGTATTCTAATTTTGTACATATATCTTCTGTAATAGAGTCATATTTTAACTTGTTTAAGATAAATCTAGCCATGCATTTTAATATTTTATCTATTTCCTTCATGTTTCGTTTACATTTATTACTTAGCCAGATAGTTATACCATAGTTGATGTGTGACAGAACTAAAGAATCACATAGGGCTTTCCTATCAGATTGACGTAGCACCTTCTTAATTCTATATAGTCTTGTGAGTGCGGAGTAGCATTTTTGTTTTACATGTAAAATATGTTCATCAAATTTTAAACATTCGTCAAAAATACACCTAGGATCCGTAGATACTTAACTTTTTCTATGGGTTCATTATCTATTAGAACATTCACATTTTCTATGTATTTACGACAGTTTTCTTTCGTTACAAACAATATTTTTGTCTTCTTTACATTAAGACTAATTTTGTTTTCATACATCCATTTTTGTACACACTTGATATCAACTTCTAGATGTTCAATCATATTATTGACATTATCAATGCTTTCAGATCTTATTATATTATTGTCGTCGGCATATAGGTATAAATTATTATCTGGAGTGCATAAAGGAAGGTCGTTTATGAATATATTGAAGTAAAATGCAGATGTGGACGAGCCTTGTATTATTCCACATGTTGTTTGCCTAGATCTAGATTTAACTTTATCATTTGAATAATTTGTTTCTACATATTGGAACCGTTCTCTTAAAAGTGATTTAATTATTTCACAGTTTACACCATACCAATGTAGTTTTTCTATAAGAATGTCTCTGTCAACCTTGTCGAACGCTTTCTGCATATCTAATGAAAGAATACAACTTATCTTATTACTGTCCATGTTTTCATATAATATATCAGTAATTGCAGTTAATGCGTGTATTGTACTTGAGCCTTTTTTAAAGCCAAACTGTCTATCAGATATAAAGTTATTTTGTTCAAAATATCTCCTTAACTGAAAAAGCAAACATTTATCTAAGATTTTAGTAAAAATTGGTTGGATGGCTATAGGCCTTGTTTCGTTTGGTGACTTTGGCGATTTCACCTTTGGTATTGGTACTATACGTGAGGTTTTGAGTTCTATAGGTACATTACCACATTCTATAAACATGTTAAATACGCAAGCTAATGACTTAGTAAAATATTCAGATTCTACACATAAACTGATCATCTTGTTTGATATACCTAGCGGATCCTGCGAACATGAGTTTTTATTTTTCATATATTTCCATGCTCTTATAATATCAGAAGGTAGAATAGGTCGAATATTAAAGGATAGGTTGTGAGGATTTATGGAGGATGGTTTTGTAGGAGAGTGACTCATGACGTTCTCAGCAGTAGAAATGTCCACATAGTGGTCATTCAGACATTCAGCATCGATCCCCATATTCAAATTCGTAGTTTCCTTGATTGGCACTAATCTATTAACTGCAGACCACAGGTTACTTTCTTGGAGCAACTTCTGAAATTTATCTTTTGTGTCATTTACCAAACACTTACGTATTTGGATTTTTAGGTGCTGCATTTCTTTTTTCGTGTGACGATTAGGCCATTTTTTATATGCTCTATAGAGTCTTTTTCTTTTTTTTATCAAGGATTTTGTGTGGTTGCTTGATACAAGCAATGTAGTTTTGTTTTTCTCTTTTATTTTTTTAGTGATAAGGGGACATACTGTGTCAAAAATGCTAAAGAAACGTGTCTTGAAGTCAGGATAGGAAATAGGAGAGGATAAGAAGGAATGTTGAAGAGCATTAGTAATTGAGAGCTTACAATTATTCAAATTTCTGTATCTAATGTATTTATATGTTGCCTGTTTTTTCTTTACGTTCATGATGCACTCTGTAACCTTGTGATCTGACAAGTAGCTTTCAAATACCTTGCATTTTTGGATATCAGTGTTATTTCTGGTAAAGATTAGATCGAGAATATTATTATCACGCGTAGCTGATTTTACATGTTGTTTTATGCTATGAACTTTGCAGAAGTCATTGACAGTATTGATATATTTGTCTCTAAGGTTGAAATCTCCGACGACAATGAAATGATGATCAGTTTTTACTAACGTATTGAAAAAATTCTTAAGGAATTTGTTATCATTTTTTAGGGTTTGTTTATAATAGTTGGGATGACGATAGATGTTTCCTAAAATGATGCTTTTATTGAAGTTTAGCTGTAATTTTATTATTTGAAACTCAATGTTGCTAGTTGTTTCTATCGTAATGTCAAAATTGTGTATTTTAAGACTATTTTTAACTAAAATGCATGTACCACGTTCTCCTTTTGTTCTAATATCTTTTCTTAATATTTCATAACCTGGAAATGGAGTTATTTCGTGATGTGGTTTTGTCATAGATTCAGTAAGACATAAAATATCATAGTCATGAGTACCAAGTAGATTTATGATTTCTATATGCTTATTTCTTATCGATCTTATGTTTAAGTGTGCAATTTTAATATTATATTTAGAGATATTATTACTTAAAATTAGGTTTCCTCGTCTTCCATTTGTTGGTAACCGTTTTCCGGACTCTGTGCATGTCTTCCTTTGTTGGGGTCGCTCTGATTTGGCTGACTTCCTAAAAAAGGATTCACAGGTTTGTTGATTCGAGCTTTCTTGTTTCCTTTCCCACGGATTCTTGGTTGAGTTGAACAGAACATTATTTGATAATTATTTTGAATTGGTACCATTTAGAATTCCACCAGAAGTCACCGCTAATGATGCAAATGGCCAAGTACTTTTTGCGCTTGACTCGGGAGTTTTGCAAGTGGGTTTATCATACACCGATGGCAATATTATGTGCTTTATATCCAAATCTGCCATTTAATGCAGTGTGGCTTCTAGATCATATCATGATGGAATCAAATGATTACAGCAGAATTGGAGGAGTTGTAAAATTTTCTCTCAATTTTGTGGGCAACTATGTGTTTTGGAATTTGATTTCTGTGCAAGGTTACTGCATAGTTTGTGACATACTTGTGGTGGTTATGTCTCTCAAGTACACACAGGATGCATGTTATAGGTAAACTTCTAAATATATTTGGAATGAAAACTTATAATTTCGGTATTAATTTTGTTTTCTCTTTTATTGCAGAAGACTGTTAAAGCTCATCTTGAGTACATCAAATCTAAAATACGTATTTTCACCAAAATCCCAAGAAGATATTTTAACAGAATTTACGAATTATAGGGCCTTTCAGCTCTTGGTTGAACTTGGGAATGAAGTTTTGCATACCATTTTAGCTATCACCTTAATGACTTGTGGTTTTTCCCAGATTGTTTCAGCTCAGATGTTGATTACTACAGAAATGAAAGAGGCGTTGCCACTTATGTTAAAATGTTTCTTTTTTGTCGCAATAGTTCAAACATATTTGATCATAATTATTTTATATGGTTTTGCTGGTGAATTTTGGCAAGAATCTGAGAAGACTTTAAAAGCGTTGAAGAGAAAGGTGATGGGCAGCATGAAAAATAAATGTGGAAAGAAGTATTTGCAAAAGAGCTTGATATCATGTCAAGTGGCAAGAATTCGATTTGGGATGTCAAATTATATTGAGAAAACGACTCCACTAGTTTTTCAAATGTTTTGCGTGAACAGAATTATTGATTTAGTACTAGTTCATAAGTAAGGCATTGTCATAAAAAATGTATTAGCGTGGATAAAATTTAACAGGCATTTCCAAAAATTTATAGAAAACATGTCAGTTAATATCGTAAATTGAGAATAATATGGAATACAAGTTCCACTAGTCATTTAAATGTTGGTATGAATTATTTCCTCATACAGAGTTGGGACATTTACCAACTATGGCAAACAACAAATTATTAAAGCATTACGAACCCTATTACGAACATCTGATCTCGCATCTCATCCATGTTATTTTTCCTGCCGCGAAATTTGAAAACTTGTTCTGCACTATGGTTGGTAAATGTCCCAACTCTGTAAATATGATTGAGATCTACATACTTGTGCAAAATTTATGCAAGGTCAGAGTGACATGTTTGTCGGAAAATTGGTAAATATTTACGGTTAACTTCAAATGCAGAGTTCAGTATCACGTTTGTTTTGATATAATCGGTTAGTCCGTAATTAAAATTATGCTTTTCTGAAAACAATGATTTATGCTTTGCTCCACACGCTGTGTTTATATAAGCACAGACATAAATTATAGCTTTGCCTCACCCGACATTACTCGCCACTCGTTTCAATAAAAAAACAGTTTGGCTTGTGTAATATAAAGTACTAGCTTTTTAAAGTTGAATTTAATTAAGACATTAAAAGTATATATCATAAAAATGTATAAGATAATAGTAGAACTCTATTTAATACATTACGATATGCTGAAAATATGAAATATGACAAGAAAATATGAAATTTGAGTTGTTGTTGTTGTATAAAATAATTATAGTGTAGGTTGTGACATTTGATTAATTAACAAAAGACTCATGTCAAGCAAACAGTCAGCCTCCTGAACAAAGAAAGATATGATTCCATAAAATTGACATTTAATAGCTATTTGCCATAGTAATATTTTTCAAATGTTTCGCGTTAACAGAATTATTGATTTAGTACTAGTTCGTAAGTGAGGCTTATAGCTAGTCATAGTAAAGTTATTAGCATGGATAAATTTTAATAGGCATTTCCAAAAATTTATTGAAAACATATCAGTTAATATCGTATCGTACCTTGAGAATAATATGTAATATAAATTCCACCAGTCATTTGAATGCTTTGTACAAATATGATTACTATGAAATCCATTAATGTTGAATATTGAAACACTTTATTAAAAAAAATTCCCTCTTATGATTTGGATCTACATATTTGTACAAAATTTATATGATATGCATGTTCAGAGTGAAGGAAACCGGGCAAATACTTATGGTTAATTTCAATTGTAGAGGCGTATCGTTCAGTATCACATGTTGGTTTAATTAAGATATAATCTGTTAATTCGTAATTAAAATTCTCTACTGATCATAAACCAGATCAGTGGCTTCATCCGCTCTTGCAGCGTCCATATCCGTGAGCCCATTAAAGCCAAGTCGTTTTGCCACAAATCTAATGACAGTACGCACCTGACTTAGCTCCTGATCATCAAACAATAAAATTGGCAGTTGGCCAACGTGATCTTCATAACCTGAAATTTTGAATTAGTAAAAAAATATATATTTTGCTTACTAAAATATATATTTACTGTTTGTGATCAAAAGCTTGACAAATAAAGTTAAATTCAAGTTTAAAATGTCCTCTAAAGTCGTTAGTACTCAAACCACTGGAAACCTTTCAAAATATATATTTTGGTGCAAAAATTTCAATAATTTAACTTTAAATACAGTTTATTTACGTGGTTTCACTTCATTCCACTGCGCCAATGGAATTCGCTCGTCGTGAAAAGGAATCCCAGAAAGAACAAACATCCAACGAATGGGCTCACCCAGACCACGGATATCAAAGTAAATTAGTCGATATGGTGGTATTTCCTCTGTTTCTTCAGACATGATGTTATCCTATTTGTACGCACAGAGCTCACAAATCCAGAGAAAGTTGGAAGAGTAAGCTTTCATTGGAAAGTGGGAATGCTAACTGAAAGGAAAAAGGAGGACGTGTGCGTGTTTTATAATAGCCAGCTGGTAATAAAATGATGCTCAGTTTTGCAACAACAACAAGCTGTCATTCAAGTAATGGATAGATGCATAGATTGCAAATCGTTTCTAATTTATGAAAAATGTTGTCCATACACTAGATAAATTTTCGGGGTCTCCTAACAGTTGAGTATTTGATTGTTGAAAAATATATCTGGGGCAATATTGTGAAAATAAGTAAAAAAAAATTCACGCAAAATTGTTACATCAGATCAGGCATGAAGTCGGACTATCATTATTTTTATGTATTATGAAATTTGTTTCAGAGCAGATGAAGAATGTGGAATAAGAAGTCATTTATCAACTTTCCATATGACATGGTAACTAATTGAATTAGTGCAAATTTCATGTAATACATATACGAAAATGAAGTAGATTGCTATTTATATGTAAGACGATCAGCAAATGTTGCAAAAACAATAATTACATTAAAAGCTTTGAAGCATATTGTGCATTGAGGCATTACACTGAATACAAAAAAATGATTTAATAAATTGAATGGAAGTCTTTCCAATTATAAAACTTTTCTAGCTGTGAGGAAAACTTGATATGTGATGGTTACTACTAATAAATCATATCATTGATCATCAGTCTTTTCGTGTCAAATGGTTTGGTAATATGATAAAGCAGATATTAGCATTAACATTCTTTCTAGTAATTGGATTTTTAAATAAAATATGAGCTCATAAAAGTATCGAAACTATCAAGTCGATGATATTGGATTTTTACCAGCTAAAACAACATTGGATTTCTTCTTCAACTCATCTATTTAAATAAACTTAAGATAAAAAAGTGTGTAAGTTTCTTACTTGTATCGAATCACAAAATATTTTAATATTAAAGGAAAATTGACAATCAAAAGTTAGAAGTGATCTCACATGAGTTTTATAGAAATTATACTAAAAACTCTAATTACAAGTTAGTTTAGTTAGTTCTTTAACAATCAGCATCCCATCCGGGGCCATTATACTGATACAAATAAAATGATAATTGGGTAAATGTAAGCAATTAGCCTCCTCAACCATCAGAGATAAGATTACACAAACAAATTACCATGTTGGTAGACTTGCTTCACTATAATTTCACTTCCCACACGACATGAAAGTAACTCAAAAGTTCTAATATTTCTTTTCCGCTTGGGAGTCGGGTCACTTTTATTAAAATTAAATTAGTTCAATTCCATTACAAAAACCACTGAAATCAGCGATACTAAACCAATCAAGCTATAATCTAATATGTATGTGTTGGAAAGAGTCAAACCTGGAATTAAAATAATAAACCGTCGACCCAAAATTAATACTTGAAATAAGACGGCAATTCAATGTATATTATACAAAATTAACATAAATACCATTTATAAGATAAATATAAAATAATAATGGGCTGTGTTGACTATGTCAAAATATCAGTATTTCCTTATTAACTGATTACCAATAAATAAATAATATATGTAGAAAACGTTGTAATTAAAAACTGAACTATAAATTGTTTCCCATTTAATGGAGGGGATTTCCAGCAATCTATACCCACGAAAGTCGTTTATCAAAAGCAAATGTCTATTTCATCTTCTGACATCAGTCAACCGCTTTCTCAAGAAATAAATGACAGTATTGATTGAACTATTGTCATTTGTACAGTAGTGTATTTTCCTTCGTCGCTTTTATCATTTCACAAAAAATTTTCCTCCAACTTTTCTTAAGCATTAAAATCCAAATACTACCTTATAAAGCAGCGTCATGCTTCTTTCTCACGGATTTCTGGAAATTATTCTCAAAGCAAACCAAACCTCTTCAAGTGTCGTTGGCTGCATATTTATAAAAGATTCATCTAAAAATATTGTTAAAATAGTAGATAAAAAATCTTCTAGACGCGGCTACACGAACAGATTGAAGTTATTGATTTGCTTTGGCCTAGCAATAATTTATCGTATATTCCATATACAATTTATTCAAATATATAACATCAATGAAATTTGGAGGAAAACGGTCGACATAAATCTTTCGTTGGTGGCTCTTTTTATTTGTTTGACTGTTTTGGTGAGATACAGAGCCTGTGCAAAATATCCACATGTATACACATCATTCTTTAATGCAGCTATAGAAATGGAACAAAAATACGAAAATGGTAAGCCTTCAAGCAAATATATTGAATATTTAAACGGAATATTATTTAATAATTGTTTTTAATTTGTCCTAAATAGAGTTCCATCAAAATTCATCGCTAATGATTCAAATGGCCAAGTATTTTTTGCGCTTGACTCGTGAGTTTTGCAAGTGGGTGTATCAAACACCAATGTCAATATTATGTGCTTTATATCCAACCTTGCCATTTAATGCAATGTGGCTTCTGGATCATATGATTGTGAAATCAAATGTGTACTGCGAGAATTCAGGAGTTGGAAGATTTTCTCTTAATTTTGTGGGAAACTATGTTTTCTGGAATTTAGTTTCGGTGCAGGGATACTGCATAGTTTGTGATATACTTGTGGTGGTTATGTCTCTCAAGTACACTCAGGATGCGTGTTACAGGTAGAAATATTAATAAATTTAGAATGAAAATTTATAAATTTGGTACTTCAAAAGTTCTTTTTTATTGCAGAAGACTGTTAAAATTCATATTGAGGACATCACATCCAAAATATATAATTTCGACAAATTCTCAGGAAGATATGTTAACAGAATTTACAAATTATCGGGCCTTTCAGCTATTAGTTGAGCTTGGGAATGAAGTTCTACATTCGGTTTTAGCTACCACTTTAATGACTTGTGGTTTCTCAGAGATTGTTTCAGCTCAGATGCTGATTACTACAGAAATGAAAGATGCGTTGCCATTTCCGTTGAAGTGTTTCTTTTTTGTTGCGATAATTCAAACATTCTTGATTATAGTAATTTTATATGGGTTTGCTGGTGAATTTTGGCAAGATTCGGAGAAGACTTTGAAAACATTGAAGAGAAAGGTGATGAGCAGTATGAAAAATAAATGTGGAAAAAAGTATTTGCACAAGAGCTTGATATCTTGTCAAGTAGCGAGAATTCGATTTGGGATGTCAAATTATATTGAGAAGACGACTCCACTAGTTTTTCAAATGTTTTGTGTTAACAGAATTATTGATGTAGTACTAGTTCGAAAGTAAGGTTTAGTCATCAAAATATATTATCATAAATAAAATTTAACAGGCATTTCCAGAACTACATTGAAAACATGTCAATTAATATCGTAAATTGAGAATAATATGGAATACAAGTTCCACTAGTCATTTAATTGTTGGTATGAATTAATCGTAAATATGATTGAGATCTACATACTTGTGTAAAAAATTTATGCATGTTCAGAGTGAAATAACATGTTTTTTGGGAAAATTGGTAAATATTTACGGTTAACTTCAAATGCAGAGGCGTGTCGTTCAGTATCACATGTTTGTTGTTATATAATCGATTAGTCCGTAATTAAAATTATGCTTTTCTGGAAACAATGATTTCTCGCCAATGACATTACTCGCCACTCGTTTCAATAAAAAACAGTTTGGCTTGTGTAATATAAAATAGTAGCTTTTTAAAGTTGAATTTAATTAAGACATAAAAAGTATATATCATACAAATGTATAAGATTATAGGAGAACTCTATTTATTACATTACGATATGCTGAGAATATGAAATATGACAAGAAAATATGAAATTTGAGTTGTTGTATAAAATAAACATAGTGTAGGTTGTGACATTTGATTAATTAACAAAAGACTCATGTCAAGCAAACAGTCAGCCTCCTGAACAAAGAAAGATATGATTCCATAAAATTGCCATTTAACAGCCATTTGCCATCATATTATTTCGATTTTATGTTGCGTTAAGTTTTAATAACTGCTGATCCTTATCCTAAAGAAAATTATTGTTTGACAGCTACAAATACAAATTAACCGCATGTTGACTTGTATATTATCTTTCTATCTTGTGCTTGCTACGCTAATATTTTACTTCTCACTCAACATGAGACCCGCCCACAAATTATAATATTTGTTTTTCTTTTGGAAATCACTTGTACACGTGTGTGTTTGTACACATCCTGGATATTGTCCCTTAACATTATCCAGGATATGTGTTGCAGGTAGAAATATAAAGTTATTTGGATTACAAAAATAGATTACCGGTAAAAAATTAATTTTATTGTAATTTTATTGTAGGAGATGGCAAAGCTTTAAAGATAGCTCAATTCAAAATGCAAAATGTTTGCAATTATAGATCCAAATTGTAGTGATTCAAATATTAGAAAACAGGTTATGGCAAATAGAAATTTTATTATATGAAAAAACGGATTCTTATTTCTTCTTCATATCCCAGCCATTGTACAAAAACTTCTTGTGATAAGTTTGATTATGATTTGAGTAGTCTATGTAAAATACACATCCAGTTAGTTTTAACATAGAGTCAAAATTATTTTAAGATTGACTAGGCTCGTAAGCAAAGAAATCAAACCTTTTATATGTAGATTTGTTAACGGTTTGAGATACAGCAGACAAAATTTTTGATTTAGTACCAAAAATATACTAATTTAAATGAAATGCTTACAAAATTTAAAATTTTAAATAAACTATTTAAAACTATACTGTATTGGCTTTATTAGGGAAGCATGAACATAAATATGCAAAACATTCAGAAAGTTTTTTAAAGATAACTTTAGAAAACGAGTCCACTTGCCTTTAAAATTCTTTGTGAGTTCATGATGTTTGATATAATTTTGATTCGTCAATGAGACAGGCTCGTTACAAATATCGAAGCCGTTTAATTAAAAGTTTAATGTTGTTTTATGAATTTGACCTACATATATGTAAGTATAAAGTATTAGTAGGAAAATTACTTGTTTAAATTCACAAACATATATCATAGGACATATTTTTTTGTCATATCATTACGAAACAAAATAAGCTTTCTGTTAGTTCTAATTATCCTATGTATTGTGGTGCAAACAAGCTGTTATGGTCTTTACAGCATCCTTTTGCTACCTTAATTTCCAGAAATCATGAAGTACTGTTTGTTTCATTCCACTTAAAAGAATGCAATTTACATTTGAATGTGGCCTACTACGTCATGATCAACCCAGGTGCTAAACGCTAACAGCAGTTTAAATCTTTAGATTTTTTCAAATACAGACAACCACATCATGCCATTGTAAAAACAAATTGGAGTTTTTTGAATATGTGATGATGAATTTATTGAAACCATTCAATCGCTTATGTTGGAATGTAACTAGATATGACAACATTGGGTTTATTTAATTTATCTATTTGTAAAAATCTAAAATATAATGTGAATAATTTCTATGAAAAGACAGAGGGTAGGTTGACTTTTGAATAATCAACAAAAGACTTACGTCAAGCAAACAATCAGCCCCTTCATCTTGAGGAAATTTACTGTTTAACTGCCACACATACAAAGTTAGCTCATGTTGACTTGTATATATCTCTTTCTTGTGATTGTCAAGCTATAATTTTACTTCCCACACAACATTTGAGCAAACCCATAGATTATAATATTTTTGTTTCCACTAAGGAGTAATTTGTATTTAAACCAAACCAGTGTAAGCCCGTTACAAAAACTATTGAAACCATCGCTACAAAATGAATCGAGTATGCATGTATTGAAATGTGCCAAACCTGATTTAAAGAGTACAAACCTGCACAAGACTGAAATTATTGAAAATAGACGACCATTAAATGTAAATTATACAGAAACTAACATCAATTTTATATCAGAAGGCAAATATAAAATAATAAGTAGTTGTATTGTCAAAATATGTATATTTGCTTATTATCTGAATACCAACAAATAACTAAAATACACAAAGTCTCGATCAAAATTTGAACTACAAATTATTTTCCAATTTACAGCGGCTTTTCCTACGTTATATACCCATAAAAGACGTTTATCGAAAGAAACGCCTACTCTGAAATATTTCATCTTCTGATATCAACTGCTTTCTCAAGAAATAAGCGTCAGTGTTGATTGAGCTCTAGTCATATGTCCA
>JAQIXW010002905.1:0-14245 GCA_034700685.1 Willowsia buskii | reverse complement strand
ACATACAATCTCATTCATCATATATCTCATTTCATACATACAAAATGCTTAGCTAAATTACATGAAAACAAGTACACAATCATACGACCATTTCAATAACGTTCCAAAGGAACGTACAATATCAATACACGCGTATGTAATTTGTCCTACTTTATCTTGTAATGCGTTGTGATAATTGCTTAGCATTTCCTATTTCCAAGAGAATTTAAATAAATTATTGGTGGAACTTTTAATATATGTACCTTAAATTTTTTCATCTTCCATGGCCAATGTTTTATTAAGTTTGCGACATTAAATTTGTTAGAAAGGTTTTCGTTATGACGCACTATGTTGTGTTACATATAATGAATGCAGATTAATTGGGCACGTTTTAATTTACTATAAAGAGGATATAACTTATTATTTATTTAATGAATTAAATTACATGTCGGACCACAAATTTTCACCCGACTTATGGGTGCCTAAGAGTCTATGCTGAATGTTTATGTAATTATTGATTAAGACCGAGTCTGTATTTAAGCACAAGTTCTTATTTGTTAGCACGACTAATATCTGTTTAAAGTGAATTTTTAGGTCTATAGGGACACGTCATTAAATTAACAACGAGCCAGGAGAGTGCTACAAGCACCCAAAGATTGTGTAAAATTTGTGTTTCGTACATAAGATCACTTTATATTTGTTTACTTTGGAGCTGGTTGCAATTTTATCGCGACTCTAATATTAAAGTCACAACTCAAGTAAATAAACTTAATGCTTTTTCTCCATGAATTCAATAAACTAGTTAGAAAATGCTGCTAATTATGAAGTTCAAATGTATTCTGACTGACGCGGTGAGTGAAATGTAAATTGTGACGTTTAACAGCAAGTAAAGTAATGCAATAAAAATATATAGGAAGTAAAAAACTGCAATGAAAATATTGCTTCAAAATACTCGAGGGAGCGATAGACACGAAGGAGATAATGAATATCAAATGAAAAGATTAACGGTTTTTTTAATTCTCAGCGATTTGCTTCAGTGTCAAATAAAAACACAGTGAACAAATTTCTTAACGAAATGAAATTTAATGTTTGATTCCAAACTACCGAAACAAAATTATTATCGAGTTGACTGGTCTACGCTTCTTTAATCATATCTTGTACTTTTTGTAACACCCACACTGGGTATGCCCATCTTTAATACATGCAAAAAAAAAAAGACTTCAAAATGTAACAGTAACAACGATCAATAAATTATCTAATTTGTATAAACACGATAAATTACTCATCAACTATTCTGATTGCCGCTGATTTTAATTCGCTTTGTACAAACGAAAATATTATGTTCTAAAATGATGAGAAATTATTTATTGAAAAGCGCTAGACTTTTCACAAATCTTATAGAAATTTAGATTCCTAATACCATTCCATTTGTTAGTACGTTAATTGTTAAGTTTTTGAGCCTTTCTATAGTCTCGTCGTATAGGGAACTGTTATTATTGCCCCAGCATCTTCGACTCCTCCGTTATATTGAGTTTCACTTTTTTTACTCGATTTCCGATTTATGAAAACAGGAGACATCAAAACAATACATTTATATCTTGATTTTTATTGACTTGTATTTCTGAAAGGTAGTCTCAAATCCACCCGTACAACTACCTCAGACACTTTCTTTATTAACAAATTGTACACTTGACACTCCAATGCAAAATGTCGGAATCGTAGTAGAAATCACATAATTTCAAGATATTAACGGCCCAATTGTCGTGTTTGGTTCATAAATTTAAAAAACGATCAAGTGAATTTACTCGGCGGAATTGATATAAGTGTATTTTGTTTATTCACAAAGGTGATCTAAAGTTGGAGAGAGGTGAAACTACAGCTCTCATAATTTTTGTGTAGAAACTAGCAAGATGTAAGACCCATCAGCGTCACAGTCGAATTCAACGGAGCAACCTTTCAAAAGTTAAAGTTGGATTTTTGCAAACACCACTACCGGTGAAAGCTCACAAATAAGGAAGAGATAGAAAAATGCACAAGTGGATACTAGCTCACGTAAATGCGAGCAATCGGATGTAAAAGTTTTTTGTGGAAATGTTACAGCCGAAAATACGGACAAAAGTGTATTACAAAAACCCCCATCTGGCGATATGATATCTAAATATTGTAAAACATTTGCGGATATTGTTCTTTGAACTTTGAACTAGAACCTCATTACGTAAACCAGAGTTTTTTGCAGAGTAACAACGTCACAAGTTTTTTCTCGCATAATATCATGTGTAATTCAGGTTCAGATAAGCCATTATATTGAAACAAGCAAGGATTCCAGCCTTATAACCTGAATCCAAATTTTTATAAAAACCAGTGCTGAATAAGTAATGTAATGAACATAAGGATTTATTCTTATGATTATTTTCAGACGAAAAGTTATCCATTACTGAGCACAAATGAAAAGGCTGTATTTGGAAAAAAATCTGGATAATTTCATCAAATAGAATATGAACTTTCAAGTTTTATCTAATAGCAAGAACTAGCAATAGCACTCGTCATTTCAGAGGTTCTTTCGTACAATTTATGAAAGTTACTGTTTATGTTTAGAATATAATTGAGTAACTTTGCTTCCTCAAAATTTTTCTTTCCTCTTGTCACAAATTAATAGCTTTGAAAGTTCTCCAACACTTCGTGGTTGTAGCAAGTAAATTTGGTTTCTTTTGATTGGTTTAATATAATGTTCAGATAACATTAAGCACTTTGTATTCAACCACTGTACATATTATCTGTACTTATCATAAGTGCAAAACCGTGAAAAATAAGAAGTTTTAATATTTAAAAAAACGAAACTTTGTGGATAAATTACAGCTTAAATACAGGGAATAATGTCAGTTGCTTTACTTGACTGAAATCGAAATTATATTGAGTTTGAAAACAACCAATTTTTGAAAGAACTGAAATAGACTATGCACCATGGTCGTCATGCTCTGAGAGTTTCCTTCATTTGTATTTGTTTCTCATTTTTAACAGTTAATTACAAAATTTCTCCACTGGTAGGTGTTCAGTTAGTCGTATTTTGTCATTTTAGGTTTCTGAGAGGTCTAATTGGAGATCTATGTCTTTACCAAGAGTATATTTCTAGTAAGCAGAATCGTTGGAAGCTCTAAAGTACCTTTATTTGTGCTATCCTACGGGACTTCTCTATTCGATCATTCAAATTACATTAAAGTCAAATCAATTTTTCATTTTCATAATCATGCTGTCTTTCATGGGGCACGTGTCTGTAAGTTGGTAAGTATACAAACAGTATCACCAAACTGCTTACTCATAATTGGTTTATTTCTCAGCATTTTCTTCTAAGGGTGCTAGCCATTCGGGGTTTTTTGAAATGTTTAAACCCTACCATTTTTATATTTCTGCGGGAGTCGTTAAAACCTGTGAAAAATAAATTTGCGGAAAAATATCGTATTAAGGATTTCTCATGATGACGCAGTATATGAGTAAATAAATAAAAAATTATGATGTTTACTTACTTGCATGTTGTTCTGGATGTACGCAACTATGTCTTGTATAATTAAGAAGACGTTTCCTATTTAAACGCATGCTGCTCAATCGAGGTAGTAATTTGCACGTCGGTCAACATCTGAAACTGATTTCAAAGACAGAATGAGAAAATAATTTCGCCTATTTGGTTTTGATGCTCGGATCTGATCAGGAGAAAATTGAGAAAAAAGCATTTTGCCTACTTTAAACCTTAACATTTAAGTTCTCCTATATTAAGCAAAAAGTTATAATTTGCTCAACGGCGATTGCAGCAGCGTATCTATGTTACATTTTTTGTTTCTCCTGGATGCTGGAAGTTAAGGTCATCGAATCTGATCAAGAAATATCATATTAATTTTAGACAGAAGTTCAACTTTTAAATATTACATTCTTTCTTCTAGCTTCTATCTTTGTCGGGACTTATCAGATTAACATATTTACGTTTTTATTAATCAACATTTCACGGGTTGGGGTTTACATGGTTATTAAAAGTAGGTTTAGCATTAGTATTTAAATTAAACTAAGTAGAAAATTTCATCCATTAATTGAGACGGTGAAAATGTGCCCATGACACATGCTGAATTTCCTTTTTGGATGGCAATGCTGATTCTCTGCGTAAGATATATCCTGGAACGTGGGTCACTTTTCATATGAAACATAGGATGGCCGTTTTGCGCATTTAGTGCTTTCAGAGAAAAAGCACAAACAAAAAATTCAATGCATTACAGTCAGACTTGTATATGAACAAAATTTACCGATATAAAATACTATTCTAGTTCGTTTAGTATACATTCAGCCATCCCAAATTTGTGAAAAATATAAAACAATAAATTACCATTTATCCTTGAAAATGCTTACATCCAAAATCAAACATTTTGAATATGAATTATCATAAAATTAATGTTGACACTAAATTTCAAAGGAATTGTAACGTAACACAAAGTGAGTTTATTTTCTAACTATTCAGTTTCAGCACAATATCTACTTTTATTACTTGGTATGGTTAATGGAATTGATTTTCACCAAAGCCCCTGTCAAAACAAAGCCAGCATTCAGACAATTAATAATCATTGCTGCTATGTCAATCCTTTCTCAACTCAGCCAAGCAGCTAATTAGGATTCTCAACCTACTGCATTTTTAAGATCGAATTTCTTAACAGTCTAAAATAGACGTGAATGGTCGTCATAAACAACATGTCTTGCGTGATTGATCAACTATTGCAGTTGTATGAGCAAGTGCATAAATTACTTGGTAAAACAAAGACTTGCAGCTTTACATCTTTATCCTTCTGATTTTATATCTTCAATATTTTATACAGAAATAACTTGTTCGACTCTGATTGGTTTACAGAGAAATAACTATCAACCAAGGAAATTTATGCTTAGCATCACATCCTTGTTAATATTGATTAATCTTCAATTGAATAACCAATAAGTTTTTCTTTTCTAGAGATAATAAGTAAAAAATTTAATCGATGTCCTTTGCTTTTATGGATACAAAGTTTTAATGAAGATTACTTTTGTTTCTATCCTGCAAACATGAGATTTAATCTAATATCAACATTTTCAGAAATAATTCAAAATAAATTTTCTTCATTTGTACTTGAATCTCATTTTCAACAGTTAATTAGAAATTTACTCGCAATGTGATGTTCAGTCTGTCAATTTATGTCATTCTAGTTTCATGAACGGATAAATTAGTGAACTATGTCAAGAGCAAATTTAGACCTCAACAAAAAGCTTAACGTTTCTAGAACTGTGTCAAATTAAAGTCATGTAAGCTGTCAATCATATACCATTGCGTTTTTATGTGCCCATGAACGCAGCAAAAATAGTTGATGGAGAAAGTTTTTTCTTAAATGGCTTATGTTTTCTGAAGATACACATTTCATCAGCATCATTTTGATTTCTTAAGATTTTTGGTTGCAATGAAAATGGAAGTCGATGAAAATCCAAAAACCGTTGAAGATCCAGCAGTGTACTTTGTATTCTGCTTTGGCATACTTATCTACGCAACTCAACAATCCAAACTCCAAATTTCATCTGAGGACTGATAATTATGCCCTTTATGCAAGTCACAAAGTGAAATAAACTTAGGTAACGGAACAATTAATTAGGACTACTAGGCATTGCCACATTACCGCATGTTATATCTATGCGACAAGGTATTTGCATTTTACTCAACCATTCTCTTTTTCCTTCTACAAAATGTAAAAATACATTTTTATCACGTTAATTGGTTGTTGAAACTTCTTGAAGCAGACCACAAATTTTTTATTGAGTTAGACAATATTTCATTATTTAATTGTGACGCTCGTTCGAAATTATGGGAACATTTCTGAGCTGTTCATTTCACCTTCAGAGAAGATTCAATAAGCAACTACCGGATGTTAATCTTTTTTTGGGTAAGCTCACCATCATGGGATCAGCTCTTGTTTTGTGCTCCGACGCTTTTCACACAAAAATGGGAAAATTAAGTTGCTTTGATGTTACTACTCAAAATAGTACCAGATGCAATGACCCATGTTATTGTGTGCTTGAATAGAGAATTTTATAGCAGAGAGTTTTGTGAACCGAGAGAAACCTTAGAGTTTTTGTAGATTGTAAGTATGAGACTCTTCTACTTGATTGATTTAACTGGCATTTGAATCAATTTAATTTCAGTTTTCATAGAAATTTCACTAGCTTCTTTCCAATCAGTGTTTTGTAGGACCTTGAACCCACAATGACTTTTAGACACTGTTCCCTTGTTATGTAGAACTTAGATTACAGAAATATAAGAGAGAGATTGGGTAATATCATTATTTACTATAATTGGTATTGTTTATCATAGGGACAAAGAACAATGCTAAGGCCAAGGCTAGCAATGCTGATTTAACAAATTGAATCGCATGTCGATGTCGGACAACAAATTTTCACCCCATTTCTGAATGAAGGTGAAGCCTATGATGTAATACTGAATGTTTATATAATTACTGATTAACGTCGAGTCTGTTCTTAACGTACAAGTAGATATTATTGTTAACCCAATTAATATTTGTTTTTAGTGATTATATAATTCGGATCATTTGGGACTTTGGGACACGGTATTAAATAAACAACCCGCCAGAAAAGTGCTACAAGTACCTGAGGATGGATTTGAATTTACATTGCTTACATAATATCGCTTTATTTTTTGTTTACTTTGGAGATGGTCGATCGACACTCAATTTCGAAGCTCTAGTAAATAAACTTAATGCTTTTTCGCCATGAATTCAATAAACTAGTTTTAAAATGCTGCTAATGATGAAGTCCAAATGTATTCTGACTGAAGTTGCGAATGAAATGTAAATTGTGGTGTTTACAGGAAATAAAATAATGCAATGAAAATATTCCTTCCAAATAAATACTCGAAGGACAGAAGGAGTATTATGCAACTAGCAGATAATGACTACCAGATGAAAACATGAGCGTTTTTTTAATACTCTCTGTAAAACATACATAAAACAACAGTGAATAAAAATTCTAAACGAAATGGAACTGAATTCATGAATTCCAATCTGACAAATTTTCCGATGTAACCGGCATTTGGGATTATCCACTGCCAAAATTTTTGGCTAATTTTTCATCTGGTTGATATCTATCAAATCCACCCATACAGCTACCCCGACACTTTCTTAATTATTAATTGGCACATTTTACACGCCAATACAAGATGTCTAAAACGTACTTGAGTACATAGACATCTAAGGTGACACTGCCTTTTGTGGACATTTGATTCCTAATTGAATTTAAAAAGAAGGATCAAAGGAACCTACTTAACGGAAGTGATTTGGAACTTACTTTGTTTATTTACAAAAGAGATCTAACTTGGAGAAAGTTGAAACTACAGCTCTCAGAATTTTTCTCTAGAAGCTAAGATAATGTCACACTTAAACTGAGCAACCTTTCAGAAGTTTTAGTCGTATTTATGCTTTCACCACTGGTGAAAGCTCAGTAAAAAAGGAGAAAGCAAGGCACATGTAGAAATGAGCTCGCACAAATACGAGCACTTGGAAGTAAAAGATTTTGCGAAATGGTGGAGCTGAAAATAGGAGAAAATCTGTAATGCAAAAACCTAATGGGGTGATGTGATATCAAAATATTTTAAAACATATGCCGATATTGTTCTTTGTATTTGAACCTCAGTTAATAAACATTTTGATAATACTTCGATAAAATTTAATTACCGGAGCAAACATAATAAGCAAAAACATGAAATAGGGCAACTGGGCAAATATATAGGGGAATACTTGAGAAAATAAAGTAGTTTTTTTCGTAAAATGGAATCCATTCACTCCGCCTTGTATTTCTCCAAATCTTTACCACGTTTATCTTACATCTATGATGCGACCTCGGTCAGAAAACATATATTTCAAACAAATGAGGACAACCACACGTTACGACATCGTGCAAGTGAACGCGAAGACTTTGTGCTATTTCATTTATTCCAAGATCAAATAGATTTTGCGCGTTTTGGAATATTTATTAGAAACGGGAAGTGTCAAATCAGTTTTTGTTGACCAAATATACGCAACAAACTGAATTGAAATACAAAATTTGTTTCAAAATATGTATGCCAAAAGAAGATACTCTAATCTTTATCATATTGAATGTGTACTAACGTTTTGATCCTTTCATTACTTTAAAAATTAAAAAATTATTACCATTTATCCAAGCTAAATTAATAAACTGTCAGAATTTTATCGAACTGTCATTTCATTATTACGTACATGTACACACCTTTTATTTTGTGCAAAGTGTGAGTACCTGTTAGAAAAATTATTAGCAATTAAGCTTCATTATGTGTAAAATATATAATATTTTCATGTAACGTGCAGTAACATGTGAAGTTTTTACGGCTGTCCCAAAACCAAAGTGGAAAGAATTCTGATGCCAAGACACACAACGTGAGCTTCTTTTTATACCATTTCAATTTTCAATGATCACTTTTACTAGTTGATATCGACTATAAAAACAATCTATTCCTGACAGAATTGAAACAAACTTTGCGCCTTGGTCGGTAGGGCTGTGAGATTCTTTTTCATTGGTATTTTTTTCTCATTTTCAGCAGTTAATTGCAAATTTACTCTACAGTCAGGTGTTCAAATCAATTTGATTTAGTGATTATAGATGATTGAGGAATTCAAATGGAATGTTGAAGTCGCGAATGTTTTAATGAACTCGAGATTGCCGTTTTACCCAATATTCAGCATCATGAAATTTGCATTAAGCTAAAAAATTTCTTTCTTCTTCTATCCAAAGTGAAGATACCGTTCTATAATTTCAGTTCTTCCAGCTTCTTTGAAACGACATCTGTTTTATTGAGTTAGCGTTAGTTGCGGCAAAAACATTTTAAGGGTCTCTAATGATGACGGAATAGGTGAGTAAATAAATAATAATAATTATTATTATTACGTTTTTATTTGCAGATCATACTTTCAATACATAGTTTGTACGAACATGGATCCATAGAGAATAGTATATAAAAAATTGCAATACAGGTCAATAGATGCAAGGCATGGAGTGAGGGAAAAAACCATAATTAAAAAAAACCTCACGACAGGAGGAAAAAAAGCCCATTGCAGCACAAGAATAAAAAACGGAGAAAAAAACCTCACTCAGTGAAAGTTACGCTTTCACTCCAATAAATTATGATGTGCACTTGTATGTATGCTATGCACGTTTCCAACTATGTCTTGATTAATGAAATGGAGGCATCCCACGTAAAATTATGCTGCTTGATGAACAAAGTAAATTGCATCTCAGCCAATGTCTAATTGGTAATGCCTAAATTTTGCATAAGAACGAAGTAGGTGTGTATAGGTGGTGAAAGTCAAATGGTACATTCGAAATTTGACGAAACCCAACGATAAATGAATGGCTGTCTGCCACGTCTGTCTGACACATGCAAACGTAATAGTGTCCATACCTTGCTTTCGAATTGGATGAAGTTTGGTTTCCATGAATTGAATGTTATCGTGTCGAAGGTCACACAATTTTTTAATGATTAGATATTTGACAATTCATTTCAAAGAAAATATTGAGAAAATATTAAGTGTTTAAGTTGTGATGTTCGACACTTCCTCTTGATAATATTGAGAATAAAGCATCTTCTGTTTTTCTTGTAACATGAACACTTAAACCCTTCATTAAACATGGTGACGAATGCAGGACAAAACATGGGCAGCGTAAATCTTTCACACAATTATTTTATTTGTTCTCTGGGATATATAAGTTACAGTCATCGAATATGGGCAAGAATTATCATGTTAATTTTGGGCAAAAGTTCGACTTTTTAATATTTCTTTCTTTCTTTTTACTCTTATCTGCATCAGGGTTTATAAGATTTATTTTCCGTAATGCAGTTAGCATTTGTTTTATAAATAATAAGTTCCGAGCCATTAGGGAGGCGGCATTATATAAAAAACCAGACAACTAAGAGCTGAAACTACCTGAAGACACATATTCTTAGTTGAAAATTTCAGTTTTCAATCTAGTGGCGCACTTTGAAAGTCTCAGAATTTTCATTAATTAAACAACATTCCACTTACTTCCATTTACTTTGAGACTCTTTACAGCTGCATTGCAACTTAATTATGGATCTCTAGTGAATAGTGTTAATGTTGTTTGTTCATGACCTCAATCAACTAATTAGAAAATGCTTTTAGGATCTAATTGTGAAGTTTAAATGTGTTTGACTGGATGAAAGATAATCTGTGATGCTTACAGAAAGTTGTCTAATGTAATGAAAATATGGTCTTAAAACTGTCCGGAATGACATGGTATGTAATTATATAATATGGCTATATGTAGTGAAGTAAAACCAGCAGGAAATTATTAACCTGTAGATAATTAGAGAAAAGCTGAAGTTACCTGTGCTTACTGTGACTTAGAGCATAAAATGAACGGAATATTTATGCAGCATTATCTCCAACAATTGTACATGAGTAATAATATCGTTTCTTAAGAAATTTAATCTCACTCTTGCTGCAAGTGCTGGTATATGCAAACATGTAATCTAGTATGACAAGCAGCAGTTTGTTTGTTGGGTTATAATTGTTAAATTACTCGCCGGGCGTCTACTAAATACTATCAGGCGTTCACTTTCTTAGTCCGTAGACACGAGAGCGTTCATGTGGGTAGGGCTAGAAAGTGAAATAGAGCGCTTATTTGGGAGTTTAAGGAACCCTGGCATTAAAAGGTTCTTTAATTTGAAATCTTTATGATCCAAAAGGCATAGAATAACGTTTACCCCGCACCTTCTTGTCAGAAAATATAACACGAACTGTTTTCACCAGTCAAGCTTATTTGTAAGTTTTGGAAATTTTACTTCTAAAACTAAGCGTTGCATTCATTGTTGGAATGGGATTTTTGCGAGTCGTCGAAAGTATAACAAGCACCCATGTATTTCCCATATTTGTTTAGCAATCATCATACAAAACCGGAAACTTGAGCTAATATTATGCCACCAGCGAACTAGACATATTTCAAATACTTGCCAATAAAATTATGTTCGTATGCGTTATCTACAGGTGTATTCCAACCATATTGAAATTTCCCTGAAGGATGATAAATCGTATTTTCTGCAGCCCGGTATGACGCCGTGGGGAAAGGAAAGACAGGGAAATCATGTAAGCGTCAGTTCACAAACCTTCATCTTGTTTCTAAGATTTTACTCGAATTCTCAAGGGTCCTGTGGAAGAAAGCATCAAAAGCTCTTTTAGTTTTTTGCAGGACAGTGAACCATGAGATATTTGGGCTTCTTGTGATCTTTTGAACGTTATTTATAAAAGCACAATGACATCCATGAACTCTGATTCCAGTTCTTCAAATAAGCATAAACTTTTGCTGCCAAACCGAAACATATAGAGAGCTTGATAAGTGTTTGAAGTGTATATCAAAATGTCAAGGAAACTTGAAAGTGCATCATTATGCATCAGTCTCAATGGAATGTTTGCTCCATGAAGAAAAGTAAGTTGAGTGAGATGTCCTACTTTGTATCATAGCTCACATAACATTCAATCAATAAACAGACCAACCTTTCACGCATCTAGTAAGTTGAATTTCATCAAACCACTTACGTATTTTTAAAGGCATGCAATTTTTCTCCACTATATTCTGACAAGATCCTTCATATATTTTGCATGAAAACTTCATAAAGTCAATAAATATGCTGTTGATGAAGAAAGATATGTTTTTTATGGAAAAGTGAATAGTTTGACAAGATGGGTAGTTTTGCATATCACATGAAATCTGAATAACATACTTAGATTCATATATTTCAATTTGCGTACGAGATTGATAACACGCATATTTGGAGACAGACGATTGTCCCTTTCCCCCAAATATTACTTCAAGTTAAAACAATTGTCAACTATCTGTCAAATCCAAAAATATTTGCTTCATTTGTTCTTTAAACTTGACATAGCACACAACGAAAATGGCTAACTCCAGTTCAAACTAAACTCAAGTGTTGCGTTTGAGCGTGTAATTTTAACTCCCGTAAGACGCATGGCATGGGCGAGAGTATAGATTTTAGAAGAGGAAATTCATCGTGAGTGGAGATTAAGAACAAGGGTAACATTGAAAAGTACGATAATTCATTTTCCAATTAAAAGGTGATCACTTTTCCATATAAAACATATCTTTCTTCATCAACAGCATATTTATTGACTTAATGAAGTTTTTATAAAAAATATATGGGAAAATGATCATTTTTTGCGTGGCCAAAAACATTTTTCCATTTTTAAACGGCGTTAAAATAGTATAATAAATGTATGATAACGCAATGAAATTCGCTTGACCCCTTGGAATCAATTGAGGTCAAATCTTTATTGAAATCTCCGACATAAAAAACCTATAATACTTTGGTATCCGCTTCAATGCCAGGCTTTGTTTCGTAAGTTTTGTTACCTCTGGTTGTGACACGCGACGCTAAACAATGCAGGTATTGAATTCCTTAGATGACTTGTTTTTAATCTGAATTATGAATATAATGTGAGACACGTGTTGAAAATGCATAATAGCTTCTAATACCTTTAAAAACATGATCGATTAAGAGGCAAGAAAGATAACTTGATTCTGATGTCATTTAAATCATGTGTGTAAATTTCGCTGTTACTGGTTACATGAATTCAAAGCTTCTCTTTAGCCAACAAATACCTACTTCTATATTAACATCTACTCAAACAAATAATTATAATTCGTCGTAGTAGTTTGAGTAAAAAAATCAAAGCAATTTAAATTTCCCATTTTTTGTGAAACGCCTCAGACCGCAAAACAAGATCTGATCTCATGATGGTGATCTTACTAAAAAAAAGATTAACATCCGGTATTGGTTTACTGAATTTTCTCTGAACGTGAAATGAACAGCCTAGAAATGTTCCCATATAATTTCGAACGAGCGTCAGAACTACATCATGGAGCTCCGTCTAACTTAATAAAAAATGTGTAGTCAGGTCTCAAGAAGTTTCAACAACGCTATAAAGTGATGGAAATGCATTGTCAACTTTTGTGCTTCGAGGGCAAAAGAGAAAGGTTGACTTTGATTCAAATATCTTGTCGAATTGACATGGCATGCAGTAGTACGGCAATACCTGGCAGTCATATTTTTTCCTTTGGCAACGACAATCTAAGTATATTATGCTTTGTGACTCGTACGAAGTCATCATGCCATGATGTTTATTAGCCCTCACATAAAAATTGGATTCTGAATTGAATTGTGTAGATAAGTGTGCCAAGCAGACTACAAAGCAAACTTCAGGATCTTCAACAGTTTTAGATCTTCATCGACTTGTATATTTATAGTAACAAAAGAATCTTGAAAAAATTAGGAGACTGGTGATGGAATGCGTGCATTCTATTTAAGATTAATCAGTGTTACTATGGATGTCATGATAGTTATTTGGTTGTATTCCAATAAAAGTTGAAAAGATAATTTCTACTGTAAACTACAAAAGATGTCAAATCAAAAAGGGAAAGGTGTAAAGCTGCAATACTTTTGTTTTTATTCATGCCTTTGCTCATACAACTACAGTTCATGATCGGTCATCAATGTCGCACATGTTCATTATGACGAGCATTCACCTCTACTATGATTTTTTTAGAGATTGGTTGTTTTCAAGCAAAAAGGTATGTTGTTCTTTTG
Organism: Willowsia buskii; assembly: GCA_034700685.1. Classification (NCBI taxonomy): domain Eukaryota; kingdom Metazoa; phylum Arthropoda; class Collembola; order Entomobryomorpha; family Entomobryidae; genus Willowsia; species Willowsia buskii. The sequence goes on along the minus strand of JAQIXW010002905.1, from coordinate 567 downwards.
ATTGGATTAAAGAAGGGATTGACAATGCAATAATGAACATTTAATATCTTAATCCTGACTTTGTTTGGACAGGTAATTGCTGTGAGTGTGCCAGAAAAACATGTTTATGTTTTCGATTACTTTAGTCTAAATTGGACTAAATCAAAAAGAACTTCCCCTTGGAATCAAGATGACGTCAACAAGATAGTGCACGAATGATGTTTCAATTTAATTAATTTTGTTTTTGTAACATTGTTTAGCACACTATTTTCGTTCTACTTTGCAACTATTATTATGAAAAATGCTGTGAGAACTTAAGAGCTTAACTATTATATAAATTCTTGTACTTGGATAACCTGGACATGATTCAGTATTAAAACAAATATTTTAATTATTATTTCGCCGAAAAGAATAAAAAAGTTTTTAAATCCACGCACAAATATTTATTGGCTTGATTAGCACATTAAAAGTATACTTAAATGCATATATATATAGTTAGAGTTATACAAGAGAACTCTAAAATTATCTAAATCTGTGTGCTAGGGTGTGAAACTATGGCGTGTTAATAAGTTTTGACATTCTAAATTA
>JAQIXW010002904.1:0-14249 GCA_034700685.1 Willowsia buskii | reverse complement strand
AGAAAATATTTTATTAGTACAACTCGAAAATATAGATTGCTGATTTATCGAGGATCCTCGTATCTCACAAGTGACATCGAACTTTGGTGGGATAGTGATAAATGGGCTCCAGAGTTTCCTCAAATTGCTCCAATTCAGCTCATGTGGGACACAGAAACCGGAAATTATTTTATTTTATGTGACCTTTGTGATATATGCAATCCATACAAACAAATTGAGATTAAAACTCTACCTGAGAGCAAAGATGACTTAAGACAATTAGAACAATTCTTAAAGCTAGAATCTTTCAATCCTCCACTATTTGACAATATGGTTCCAGCAGGTTTTTCCGATCACCTTTTGGACCCCAAGATTTTCAAATGGAAAATTAATGTACTTAAAGAAATCCTCACAACAACAGTGTCTACAGTTTCTAAACTACAAGACGTTTTGGATATTCACGCGATGACAATGCTTTTCCCAAAAAATTCAACATACAAATTTTATCGATGGTATATCTCTGAAAAAAATGAGTGGCGATTACTTCAAGTTGATGGGTGCTCCAAAGAGGGTGGAGTCCGATATCATGCCGTATCGCGGCCAGGATTTCACAGAAACACTCAAACAAGCAGAACTCAATTCCCTGACCCGAGTTTGGCATTTCGTTTGGAAAGATTGCGGTTTGTGAGTTGCCATCAAAAAGATATCGGATGGACACAAAACCTTAAAGGGGTTTTGGAAGCGGTTGATATTTACACGTGGTTTTTACTCTTGGCAACAATCACTGGAATTTCTGTGTTTATAGCAGTTTTGCATTATGGAAAAAGATTTACCACCACATTTGAATACATTTCGTACACAATCTATTTAGGATTCAATATATTTTCAATACTTCTTAATCAAAAGTCACGTTTGTTCCGAGGGAGGATAGGAAAGTACCACAAACTGACTATATGTCTAGCAATATCTTCACTACCACTCATGTTCTCCATTCTGAGTAATGAATATAAAGGTGGTAGCATTACACGGTTAACTGTGATGGCACCGCCTGCTTCATTTGATACCTTTGATTCCCTTGTAAAAAACGACTTTAAGACTTACGTTCTCCCTTATCATATAAATTATATAGATGAGGATCGCATTTATTCCTCAGTAGAGCGTGGTCGTCAGTACAAGCAGACAAGTGATCATGAGGCGTATCCGATAGTGTCACTTCTCTTGTATTTCTTTTGCGTTCCATTAATTACATGGAAATCTTTGGATGAAATGTTGGCAGATGAAACAATGTCGCCAAATGCAAAGAGATATTTAAATTACTCCAAGTTGTTCCCTAGCTGGATCACGCATGAGCAAGATGAAACCACTAAAAAATTTCAATATGAAAAGATAGCATATCCACATTTGAAAAAATGTGATAAATCTGCTGCAATACTGGATGAAAACACTGCGCTTGTTGTGCACACAAACCTAACGAGAGCTGGAAAACCAGTATATTTTGGGAAAGATATTGTTTACGAACTTTGGCGGGGTTATCATTTGTTTGGTCACATTCCTGAATCTATGATTATAAGAATTAAAAACTTAGGGCAGAGCGGGATACTCGAATGGTGGACGAAATATTTTGATTTGTATATTGTTCAAATGACACACTCAATACTAATTGAAAACGACTCCGCCAATTTGAGTAGTGACAGAGAAAAATATGAGAGACAAAGTCACGTGATTGTATCAGCAATCATTCCTTTTGTCGGGTTACTGGCGTCTCTACTTGTATTTATGTTTTCTGAAAATGGCTTTAAGGTAAAGTGGAAGAATGGGTTATTGTTAGATTTTTGCCCACCTGGTGTCGAGAGGAACAATAAGGTGATTTCAATTAATGTAAAATCTATTTCACAGGATTGAAATGAAGAAGCTTACTATGTAACTAGTCTTATTCCGTTTTATGCAAACAATAGTTTTAATGAAAAGCTTGCATAAGTATTCGGAGTACCGTTGAAGCAAATCTGTCTTGTCTTGATTATTAAAATAAATAGTTAAATACTACTGCTGCGTTAGTGTGTTTAAATAAAAAATGTAATGTATGAATGATGAATAATACCTCATTGAATAAATTACTCACTGAACATATTGTTAAGGATTCACATGAAAATTATTTATTTAAAATCATTTATATAAAAATTAAATAAATAACTGGTGCCGGTTTGATCAGAATGAAAGATCATCATAATTAGTCGTGTTGAGCTGGTTGTTAGTCAGGGGACATTTCATTATTATAAAAACTTTCGAGATTTTTTGCAGTGGTAAAACAGAGATGTTATAAAAGGTACTTAAATATGTATATTTACCGTCTTCTAAAGTTCAAGTTTACTAAATTCATGCGATTGCTCATTTGTGTCATTTGTGGAATCCTTCGTACAATTGTGTAGAAATCCCTGATGTGAACCAACCCAGATAAATAAACATCACAAATTCATCCCTAACTGCTATAAACAATCCCCGAAAGCAGGCCGGGTTTTTATGGGAGCATGGTTCCGTGCTAAAATAATCTTAAAACATGTTTATCGGTTGTTTTAACTCGACCTATAAAAGCTATTTTCCTCAGCAAAAACAACTAAAACCAGTTTTCTTTATAACAGTTCGGAACAACAACCCTCGCGTGCTACATTTTTTGTTGTGTTACTCGATAGGATTTTCCATTTTCTCTGCTAAAAATAAAAAAAGGTTGATTGCCTCTACAGCATTACCGCTCTCCTTATTGCGCCATCAGCTCCACTTACTAAAAATACGTGTTTCGTAGAAGCTTATCTTGTACACACAAAAAATATGCCGAACAACAGTTTAAAATGACGAAAGAGTGGGGTCCTAGGATAGACATGGCTTAGTAGCTGGGTTTGTTTCACTAAGAAACGTCTAGTGTAATGCATTCGTATTTCCAATTAGAGTCACCAATTGCCCCAATAAATTTGTACTTACTGAAAATTGTTTCTACTCGGTTTGGGTGGTGCAGCAGAAGAGTGGTCGATTTTAGTTGTCTTGTGTCCTAAGTAATTGTAACTTATTCTGTGATTACTAGATTTGTTCCCGTCCAACGAACAAATCGGTGGTCATTGATTCAGAGTAATACTCGAGTGAATTCTATCCTATTTATTTGTCTCAATTAGATAGTTCTCAGAACCACCTCCTATCTAGTTTAGTATTTCAGTTTTTACGTATTAAACAAGCAGCGAACCATCAAAGCATACATGTAACTTGAAGTCATCAACTTTAAATATTTTAATAAACATATTTTTTACTCTATATTGATGACACGTGAAAAAGTAGGCATAGTGTATTTCTTATTTATTTTGTTTATTAATAAGAGAGACTTCCTTTTTTAGGCTTTATGCCCATATAGCTAGAAAGCAATAGTCCAAGTTCAATGCTTATGATTCTTGGTATATAAATTAGAAAATTTTAGTTACATTATAATTAATTGCATTAAAGTTTAGCACTTCATAAAAACTATAACCTACTCCTTACTACGTACTCTTGTTTATGAATTTGCATTTTGCACATTACCCACGTAAAATCTTTTATTAGTTTAAAGCCATTATTATTTCTGAATTCTTCTGTTTAATATATCTACGACTTTCTGGAAGGAAGATTTTTTAAATCTCCAAAGCGTCAAATTTATAATTTACATCCTGTTTAAAAGCTGTTTTTACATTAAAAACAATACCGGTGCCTAAAAATATTAAAACCAGTTTTATTAATAACAGACCTGAATATCAGCCATACAGCATCAATTTTTTGTTGCTTTGCGTGCCGCAAAATTTGTACAAGCTATGTTAAATATAAAAGGTTTATAACCGCTACAACCACACCCCACTCATAAATAAGCCATCACCTCCACTTCTCCAAATATACACGTTTCGAAGAAGGTAATACGTATTGTATACAGAGTTCTTTGCTTCAACAAAACTTTGAACAACAAAAGTTCCTTCAATTTGCAGCCAGCAATACACATATACACATATATATTTTAACTAACAAAGAATATTAATAACCACTTAACGTAGCGTTGTTTCCAGCTACTGCTATAGCAATCGTTGTTTTTAATTTCCACTATAGGCAGTTTACCAAAAAATCCTAAATATAGTAAACATGATTTTCTGTAAATGCCTTTTCCTTCTAAATTTTCTAATTTTTGCCATCAAAATTACTCAAACTTCCGCAAGTTTTTCAAAGCATTTAAATGCCTACTCTGGTTGTGTTATTCGGCTGATAAATTTTGAAGGAGTCGACATCAACTTACAGTATTTACGAGAACCCATAATCCTATTTCGGTATTTTCATAGCGACTTGGTTCCGTGGTACACATTAATACCGTATGAAGTGGGTGAGAGCAATTATACCGCAATTCGTGCATTCAACCGCCCTTTCTCACAAAACCGACTATACCAAACTATGGAAAACGCTTTTATGATTTCAACCAGGAATACTTACTGTGACGCAAAAATACACATGTACCCACCACAAAGGTATACAAACCCTAATTTGACATGGTCCTATTCCTTAGGCTCGAATATTAAGGACCCTATGGAACTGTATCGACTTTATACATTTGAAGAAAATACTTGGAGAGCATCTTTGATTAGTACAACTCGAAAATATAATTTGTTGATATACCGAGGATCTTCCTATTCCGCAGTTGACATTGAATTTTGGAGAGATACTGACAAGTGGAATCCAGAGTTTCCTCAAACTGCTCCCACTCAACTTATGTGGGATACCGAAACCGATCATTATTTTATTCTCTGTAACTTATGCGACTTATGCCATCCGTATAAACAAATGGAAATAGATAATCTACCAGAAAGCATAGGCAGTCTGCGAAAATTGGATGAATTCTTAAAGCAAAAATCTTTGAGTCCTCCAGTATTTGTCAATATGGTTCACACTCGAATGTCAGAACTTCTTTGGAGGCGCGAAATATTCAAGTGGAAAATTAATGTACTCAACAAAATACGTAAAACAGCAGTGTCCACAGTTTCTAAACTGCAAGATGTTTTGGATATTCATGCTATGACAATGATTTTTCCTCAAAACTCAACCCACGAATATATTGAAAAATATGATGTAAACGATGTAATAAATGGAAGACTACTTCAAGTGAATGGGTGCCCTAACGCAGACGGAGTCTGGTATCATGCCGTATCCAGGCCAGGATTTTATAGACACGCACGCCCAAGCAGAGCTCAATTCCCCGAAACGAGTATGGCGTTTCGTTTGCAAAGGTTGCGGTTTGTGAGTTGCCATTTAGAAGAAAATGGATGGGCAAAAAACTTAAAGGCGCTTTTGGCAGCAGCTGACGTTTACACCTGGTTGCTGATATTGGGAACGATCACAGGAACATCTGTACTTATTGCAGGTTTGCATTACTTCAAGTGCGGTAAAAGATTTCTCACCACATATGAATATTTTTCCTACACAATCTACTTGGGTTTCAATATGTTTTCAATGTTATTTGACCAAAAGTCATGTTTGTTCAATGAGAAACTAGGACACTATCGTAAACTGACTATATGGCTTGCATCATTTTCGCTACCTCTTGCGTTCTTGATTCTGGGCAATGAATATAAAGGGGGGAGCATTACACGGTTAACTGTGGTGGCACCGCCAGTTCCTTTCGATTCCTTTGATTCTCTTATCAAAAACGATTTTAAGACTTACGTTCTCCCTATTCATCTAGACGCCAAAAATGAGGATGTCACTCCTGCCTCAATAACGCTTGGTCGTAATTACAAGCAGAAAAACAATCATGAAGCGTATCCGATAGTTTCGCTTTTTTGGTATTTTATTAACCTTCAATTCTATAATATAAAATCTCTAGATGAAATGTTGCTGGAGGAGACCATATCTCCAAAGGTTAAAAAGTATTTGAATTACTCTAAGCTGTTTCCAAGCTGGGTGACACAAGAGCATGATGAAACCACATACGAATTTCAATATGAAGAGATTGCAAATCCTCATTTGGAGAGATGTGAGAAATCTGCTGCAATTCTCGATGAAAATACGGCTCTTATAGTACACACAAACTTGAGTAGAGCTGGGAAACCGGTATATTTCGGCAAAGATGTGATTTATGAAAACTGGGTTGGTTATCGTATTGTTGGCCATATACCTGAATCCCTGATTATAAGAATAAAGAACTTGGCTCAAAGCGGGATACTTGAATGGTGGAGAAAATATTTTGATTTTTACATTGTTCAAATGACACACTCAATACGTAATAGAATAGACTCAACCAATATGATTGGTGAACGGGATAAAAATAACCGAAGTCATGTGATTGCATTGGGAATCATTCCTTTTGTCGGATTACTGGTATCTCTACTTGTGTTTATGCTTTATGAAAATGGTTTGATGGTAAGATGCGGCGGGAAGGATTTGATGTCGTTATGCTGCCGCGTATCTGACGAGGATGAAATTAATGAAGTCACTGTAATTAACGTCAAGTCTATTTCACGGGATTGAATTAGTAGGAAACTCATTAAATATGTATTATTCATTATAAAAGACAAACAAAGCTGTAATAAATAGTTGACTCGACTTCATATTATGTAAGTGGAAAATGGGTGTAATGTAATAGTAAATATTTTTTGTTTTGTCTTTATTTTTAAATATCAGTTGAAAATTGCTAAACTACATAATGTATTTTCGCACTCTAGTAAGTAAATATTTCAAATAGAATTATTCCATTCACTTTTCTTCGTGTATTTATATATTCATTGCCAAATAAATAAAATCTAATTGATGAACATTGTTGCTCTAAATTAATCTGGAAAATTATTTCTTCAGCATGCTGTGAAAGTCAAATGGTACTCGTAGTTGGCGCCAGCATAATCAGATCGAAAGATCATCATGACACCTAATGAATTTCAATGTGAAGAGATTTTGAGTTTACATCGGAAGTAGTATTGTATTGTATTTTTCATTAGTTACAGTTGAGATGAACTTTGATGAATTAATGCTAACAGGATAAATAATAATCATGCGAGAATTTATAGTCAAGATGTGTCCGAAGATTTAAAATTTTACTTTGGCAGTATGATGAAATTGAAAGAACTTAACAGCCATCCAATCAAAGTATTTTTATGAAAAGCGATTGTTTTAGCTCACATTGCCTTTTACTATAGCTAATTGGTTTAAGATGATAGGTTTTGTGCAGAGGTTCCGAAATACTTTGATTTTGTATTTCAAATACAAAATACAAAATTAAAAAAAAAGTATTTCAAATAAAAAATACAAAATACTTTTTCTCAAAAAATGTATTTGAAATACAAAATACTTTTCTCGAAAAAATGTATTTCAAATACAAAATACAAATACTTTTCGAAATACTTTAAATTTTTCAAAACAGATGTGTTGAAGCGTAGAAACGTATAGTCCCTTTATCTTCGATCAGTTAACGATAATTAAATGAAGATATCAATTTGTAGTGTCCTTTGTCCATTTTATACTGTCCAGATACGCAAGAATTGCTCATTTATTGATCATTTTTGCAAAAAATATCTCAGAATTGCTTCTAAAGTCTACCAGGCATCATTCTTTTAGCATTTTTGTCTGCATGTTACACTGTTTGCTGAGTTTTTGGCAAAAGAAAGGAAATTTAACTGAATCGTGTATTTTAAAGTATTTGGTCATTTAAAAAGTATTTGAAATACAAAATATAAAATACTTTTCCCAAAATAATGTATTTGAAATACAAAATACTTTTCTCGATAAAAATGTATTTCAAATACAAAATACAAAATACTTTTCCGGAAAAAAAATGTATTTCAAATACTCAAATACAAAATACTCAAAAGTATTTGAAATACGTATTTAAATACAATTGTATTTTGTATTTCGGAACCTCTGTGTGTAAATATATTGTATTTAATTAGTATCACGTGATCATGTAATATCATCTCGTGAACTTGGTAATTCTAATTTAAAATCGCTATTCGTTATTTATAGATTCCTTGAATCTTTGGAATGTCGTATTTGAAATTTCTTTGAAGGTGGGTAAGTTGCAAAGTGAGTTAGTATTCCTTTTCAAGCAATCGATAAAAAATTGCAGGGTCAACTCTTAACCCATACATCGTGCCAGACAAAATTGCATTTCTGCTGTATGTATATACATAATTTGTATGTCTAAGTAGAAGCCTGCAATTTGCTCGTTTCTTCATGGAAGCAATAAGTAATAACAAATGGTCAATATAATGCTTGCTTGCGTGAGCGTGACACGCACTATTACTTATATTATAATCCCAGTAACCCCAGATATACAACAAATGAAATGCATAGCTGCAAAGATAGACGAATGTAAATAGGTAATGGTATGGCAATAACACGAAATAAATATTTAAAATGTATGTTTCCGGTTTCTATAGATTTTGGATAGATATTAAAGTTTATACTCGTTCATATTCCTTAAAATGCCAGCCCACCCATTTTTCGATTAAGCCTGCTTCTCTCATGTATATTATTGACTTTGAAATGCATCGTCTTTTTTCCGAACGGATTTCCCACGATATTGAAAACTCATTTAAAGGTTCTGAAATATTTACACTCTGTGAAACGATTTATGTTGCACGAAACCATGCTACAAATGGTAATGTAGTGCTAGCGTTAGCCACAATAAAATAGGTGGATCTTGTGGCAAGTTTAGGAAACATTTTTAAGTGTAATAATTTCAAATCTTGATTTTTTTTTGCTTTCACTAGGAAAGTAAAACGCCAATAGTTGGTAGAAGTAGTACGTTTGAATATTTATTAAATCTTAAATAATTGCATGTAATTACAATTTAGATGAGCTTTGGTGCATTAATACTAACAAAAAAATACTCGTGTGAGAATTTCTAGTGGGGATGTGCCCCGTAGATTTAACATTTGCTTTGACACTTTGGTGGTATGATGGTGTGGCAAGAGATCACCATCTTTACTTATGTAGTCACATTTTACTTCCACTATTTTAAACCTTAAATTTGTTTGCATATGCGTCACAAATAATAAGAAATAATCTGAATTCGTTTGGTATTGAATTTTAAACTGCACGCGCTAGCAGTAATTAAAAATTATTTTCGAGCAAATTGTATGCTACTTCTAAGACGCGACAGAAAACTATTAAGCTTGTATTTAGCTGTCTCGAAGCTAGACATTTTTGGCTCCTTTGAAACCACCAGAAAGCTTTTCAATTTGTGAAGGATGGACAATAGTAAGTATTTTAAAAAGTTGCAATGCGTTTTAGCCACCTGATGATCCTTCAATTCGCATAGAAATATAACGACACTCAAGCCAAAAACACATACAAGACATGCAATTACTGCAAGAATACATTTTCCATCAATTAATTCATTCTCTGTCCCAAGTTTCTCTGAATATTCATTCGGGTAATCAGCATTAAACCTTAAGACATCTACAGTAGTTTTCCAACGAGTCCACCAATCGTGCAATCCACTTTCAAAAATTCTTGAGTATGACACAGCGACCCAGTACTTATTAGATGTATATATCTGGTAAATATCCGGATATCGATCTAAATATTCAGGGAGCGTGTAGCATTTTATATTTTTTTCAACGTATTTTCTCCTGAGTATCCATTCATAAATCCAGTAGCGTTCAGGGGCAAGTTTCTCAGCTTTTACTATACCCTTGTCCAAAAGTTCTTCCGCCGTGTCATTATAACCATAAGTAATATTATCGTCCCTAAAGCTGCTGTTGAAAATTCCGGAGAAGCCTCTCATTTGAAATAGAGGAAAGTAAACCGCTTTTGATGCCCACGAGGGTTGCAAAATTTTGAATCCGGAATTTAAAATATCAGCTAAAGTGTTATATGGTATTATCTCGGTTGGAACTGTGAGTAAACTTGTTATCCCATTTCCATATAAATTGCTAACCAGTAGTCCAAAAATTTCAAAAAATATGAGCATTTTGACATCAGAGAAATACCAGGGTGAAGAATTGCCCACAAGTGTTCCCAACAAATCTAAACATTTTTGAATATTATTTCCTATTCTGGTTGTACGAATTACGAGAGTGAGCATTAGCACAATACTTATCAGTAACAAAACCCACACATGAAGAGGAAATGGGGTTATCCATACCCCAAAATTTAGAAAACTGGTAGAATCTGATTGAGCCTGGCAATAGACCAGGTCTTCAGTTACCTGGTTGAAGTATTGATATCCTACTAATCGCCAGTATTGATCTTTCTCATATTCTTTTTGCACCAAATTTGTTGTGCTGTATATGAATTGTCGTTGAAAAATATTTTCAAAGAAAAAATCCAAGCTTTCAAACCTCGAAATCAAATTCATAGTCATGTTGTGATATTTGAATACTTCGAGGGAAGCCATCATGCTGGAAGAGCAAGAACTAAATAAATTATTAATAAAGATGTCCCTCAAACAGGAACCAGTGTCGTTTCTATGGGTGTCCAAATAATTATTATAGGCTAAATTTAGCACAGCATCTACTTTTCTAAGGTTGGCTTGCAATGTTAGAGATTTATGAAATTCTTTGGGTTTCAGAAGTTTATGAACAAGTGCACGATTTGCTAAACCGGAATTTTCTTTCTGTAGACAGTAGCCATTGCATAAAGTGTCGTAGTGTAATGACTCTCTTCCGTCTTGAAAAACTGTGCGCAACAACACTTTAATTGCAGGAACGGTAAACACCCCAGGGTTTAGATTTTCAATGTATTTTGGATCCACGTTTATGGAACTGTTCGTGCTTACGAATAGATACAGCGTGGTAATATGCATCGAAAACTGCTCAAACGGATAGATAAGTGGAACAAATTGTTCAAGCTGATTTGGGTAAGCAGATATAATGAGGCGAGAGGGTTGCATATGTCGAAACGCATATTGAAACGGGAATAAATAGTATGTAGCTTCTTGGAAGACAACTGTATAAACCGAATTGTTGAAAACCAAGTATCGTGCACCACTCATGGAGAACTCACAGTCGTCCATATTGACAGAGTAAAAGAATATCTCGTACATTGTTGGCTCCTGATCGATTAGATGAACGAGTTTTTTCAGGAAGGTCTTAAGAATCGGATTGTTGCATGGCTTTTCATCATCTGACAACGATGATGCAAACATAAGCAGCTCAACAAATACGATCAAGATCACGATCACGATACGTTTTCTCATTTTAATATCACCATATGGTCTATCAGAATTATAATTTGCAATCGGAATGTCAGTTGAAATGCTATGTAACTTTGGCAGAAATTTTAAGTTTTATTTAAACAGAAAACTTATTTGAGTGTTTTTAAAGCTGAAACCACAAAGACTATAAAGAATTGGCTTGCTCTATGAAACCCGAAACGACTGTATGTGGGCTGAATGAGGGATGTAAATGCGATGTTTTAGGAATAAGAAACACCCGCATTGACAAACATTTTCAGAGTTGATCAAGTTAAATTGAATTTATTAAGTTCACTTTATAAATTCCCGTTCCAATATTTTCATAGTTGGAATGATAGGTTGCTGATACCTTCGGTAGACTTTGAAACTATTTGTTTCTTTAGAATATTGACTGTTTATTGTTTAATTTTTTTAACCGATGTTAATTCTTTCAACTTAAATAATTGGAAAGATTAACATATGGTTTACCAGAAGGAAACATGAAAATTTTCTGGAGAAGTAAAATCATTGCAAAATTTACTTTTATAATTCTAGAGTGTATTCGTTTATTTTCAGATGAAGAAAACCAATTGTGTAGCTTTTTTGTCTAGTCTAGAATATGTGTCTAGCCGAGTTGGCACAGATAATTACCCTATGGCTAAATGTGTTTTTTTTGCGCGTGTGTAGAAGGAATTAAATTATAAATGTAATTACACTAATGCGACAAACCCATTATTTTTTTAATCAACATGTAGCTTCATGTCCGGCTGAAATGATACGAAAACTAATTAAAAAGTATTCCTGTCTATGCTCAATCCTATCATCACTATATTTTGTCGACCCGAAAAATATTTAACCAGATTAAAACTTAAAAGCATGATATGGCTTGTCTTACATTATATAATTTTAATAACATTCCATACTATTTTTTTCAATCATATTCGTCGTTCATATGGAATTAGATATTCTACTTATGTCAAACAAATCACACAAATCTTCAAGTCACAATTGCTCGCAGAAAGAGCGATGGTCATTTGATGATTTAACGAGATGAATGCTAGTTTGAATGTAACACACTTCAGTATGACGTCATATTATACGCAGACTTATTTATTTTGGGTATACTATATTACTTATTTTGCACTACATTTTTCAGTCAATTTATTGTCCACGTTAGTGTCATTTTTCTTGAGTCTGCTTGAATGGTAGACAACTATTGAACAAACTTTACTTGTGCTAATCTTTGCTCATTGTTAAATTCTACCATTTTGGTAATTATAAAAGTTGTTTGTGGTACCCCATACCCGTTGTGGCATGCATGTCTAAAACATAAAAAGAGAATTCAGTGTTTTACTGGTAATTTGGTGTATGCTCACCTGCCATGATCTTGATGTACGATAAGTTTGAAAAGCAGATTGGAGTATGACTTTTCACTTAGAAGGTGACAATGCTTGCAGTAGACATTGTTGTGATCAAGATCTCAATAATCAACTGTCACTTACCTTTTGGAGACTCAATGCAATTATTGTTTTATGCTATCTATACATTCAGCTTGTCTCACTAAAGTGAACTAAATAGTAACAAATAATTTAAATATGCGACTATTCATTTGAACAGTTCTTACTTTGACTCGAATCTAATTTTAAAAATTAATTTTAAGCTGTGTCAGTAGTTAAGTGAGTCAGTCATACTTTTCAAGCAATCGATAAAACTATTAAAGTCAACTCTTAACCCATATTTCAAGGCAAAATTGCATTTCTGGTATATATATATACACAAATTGCATGTTCAGTTAGCTATCCATCATTTTGTTCGTTTCCTTATGGAAACAATAATAACTAATAGCAAATTCTCATTATAATGCTTGCGTTAGCGTGACACGCGCCAATAATTGTTTGGTGATACCAGTCACCCCACATATGCAACAAACGAAATGTATGAGCTGCAGTAATATAGGTGAGCTTTCCCAGCAGCAACCTGTAAATAAGAAAAAGTTGTATTCGAAAATGTCATTTTTGCATGCTCAACAGATAGAGCATAGCTTAAAAGGTAAGATTCGACGTTTTGCGAAATTCAGAACTCAATGTATTTTAAATGGGAGGGGGTCAAAGATGAAAAGTGCCTTTTACCGTGCGAGCTGCAGCGTCCGCATTTTTCAACGTAGAAACCTCATTAATAGCGGGAAAGATGCGCAATTAAATTGTCTAGAGCGGTTTTTTAGGATTTTGTAAAATACGACTTTTTAGGGAATTTGCTATGGTATGTAAAAACAAGAACATTTAAAATTGATTTTTCTTACAGTATTTACAGAGTGTAGAGAGATTCTGCGGTTTATACCTGTTCATGTTCTTTTAACGGCAGGTCATCCCGTTTTGCTGTTTTTAAGACTGCTTCTATCATGCGTATTGTTAAATCTGCAATACATCCTATATTTGCCGCAGTGACTTCCCACAATCGTGGTATTCATTCAAACGTTCGAAAATATTTATAGTGTCAACGCTTTTTCCTGTGCAGCACCAAAACATGTTGCAAATGTTAATTTAGTGCTAGCTACAATAAGATAGGGAGTGTGGTGTGAAATTTAGGAAACATTTTAAGTGTAATGATTTCGAATCTTCATATTTTTGCTTTCACTGGGAAAGAAAAAAATTAGTTCATAGACTTCTACTTGGTAAAAACTTCATGGAAACTTTAATGGTCTACTGATTATTTTTTTTCAATGCCAGTGTGAAAGAATAATAAAAAGTTTCCGAAATACTTAGCTCATAGCGTAAATGCTTGCGGTACAATTAGGCCTGGTAAATTAATACGCCCTATGGTCATGCAATTTATAAGATGGATCTGGAATAAGGTGTTGGGGCAGTTGTTTTACGGTGACTACCTTTTAAAGGTAAAAAAATAATATAAATGCTTTCTACATTCCTAACCATAGGCTTTTTTTGGAAAAGGTGTTTATTGGTAGAAATAGTGCGTCTGCATATTTATTAAGTCTTAAATAATTGTACGTAATTAGAATGAGGAGAGGGGAGAACGGAGTGCATGGATGACATTTTGAAACAAAGACTATTTATTTACTCAAGCTTTCAATCGCTAACTGCGACCATCATCAGGA
>JAQIXW010002903.1:0-14250 GCA_034700685.1 Willowsia buskii | reverse complement strand
CTCGTTTTCAAAAGTATAGCCTTTCCTCTGATGAAATAAAACATAAGTATTTTATTACCTTTTCAGAAGAATATATGTCAAATTTTAGGAAAGGAGATAAAGCAGCTTTCCTCTTCGAAATTGGTCTACTTCTCGCCTTAATCCAAATTTCATCATGTTTTCTTGTCGCGATTCTCGCCTGCTTTTATAATCCTCGACAAAGCATATTTTTGGGACAACTTGTACCAATCCAATTTTACTTCTATTTTCCATTCGGGTTTGCAGTATCCATTTTTCTTGGATACCTAATTGTGTTGCTGGCTGTCACAGAAATTTTCTTGGCTATTTGCACCATCACACATGCATTTCTACTTTACATTGTCTTAACTCGGGAGTTGCGATTAGATGGAATTTCTCACTATCGAACTTTAGACATATTCAGGTCCTCAAAAAACCTGCAATTTTGCTACAGAGCTTTTCAAGTACTTCACGAAAATGGATTTTGTTTTGTAGGGCAGTTTGTGACATGCATGCATTATCTTTTTACGATATCTTCGGTAGTGATAAATTACTTTCTGTTTAGATACTGGAATATCTTAAATTTTTATTCCAAATTTGCTGGGATATTAGCTCTGTGTACTAGTTTCAACTTTTGGATGTTTGTGTTGCAAATTGGGAAATATTTGTGGGTTAGGGAAATGAAAACTTTTCAGTCGTGGAGGCAACACGAATGGAAAAATGGGAGGATAGAGGGAAAGTTGATCAGAAAGTTTCTGAGAAGTTGTAGGTTGATATTGATTCGTCACGGGAATGTTCTTGCGTTAGGTAGAATGGAACAGTTTCTTTTTGTAAAAACCGTGCTCGCCCTCACGTTTAAAGCATTTGTTGTTCTTCCCTAATTGTTTTTTAAATGGGCTACAGAAATGAAAGTTGCAACATTTATGTGAAATAAAGTAATATAAAATTTGGAACTATTTGAGAAACCTTACATCGAATTATTTGTCTGAAATGCTCCCTCCACCTACTAGACCTGTGAACTTCATTTCCTGTTTCGTTGTATTTAAAGCATATGTTTGCAATTTGATGGTAGCGTTAGGATTATAGCTAAACCGAACATTTGTATATGTATGTCTGGCATTCCGCCTTGCAAATTTTACTTGCCATCCCATTAAACTGAAAATACTGGCTTCCTCTAACATGTAATTCAAATAATTACTTACTTGTTGACTTTCCTTTCCGTAGGCATGTTAAAAATGTTATGTATCTTTTTAAATAGAATAGCCTTAAATAGAATTTGAACAAAAAACCATGAAACAAATAGACAAATTTAAGTTAGATTTACGGCATTAAAAACACGGTGCATTACAGTGTGGTATTATAAAAGTGCACATATGACATTTCAATTGGTGAAAACCTAATATTAGATTTGGTAGGCCTACAAATTATTTTTACACAATCATCTATTAGCATGCTTTTTTGCCTTCAACCGAATAAAAATAAAAATACTTACTCATTATCTTATCATTACGGGGCTCAATATCTTCCGGTTAAGAGTTACTCGAAACATTTGTCTCTTCATTGTAAAGTTAACATTCCCAGAAATAAAATGTCTACCCCTTTAATCCTAAAAGCTTGCCATTTCTCCAATTTAATTTACAAAAAATTTCTGTACCCAGGTCTATTTCAATTTGATATAGAATCCGAAAGATATACTGTTCAACATAACAAAATCAAACTGATTCCATTTTACTTATCATTTTTTCCTTGGACTTTTTATATTTTCTTGAGCCTAGCATGTTCCCTTAAATTTCCAATAAATTCAATAAACTCTTTACCAGTTTATATTTATCTCACAAACGCAGCCTTATCTTTAACGTGTACATTGTGTATCGTTCTAAATTTTATAGTTTTTCTACATATTGATAATCTGGCTACCTGTCTAAACAATCTTTTCTTGTTGAATACGTGCTTAGTAGGGCACCAAGAAAATTTGAAAAAGAAACTTGACATGTTTAACACTCACGCATATTTGCTCAAACGAGGTAAAACCAATAAAATCTTATAAACATTTAAAATATGTTTTTAATAAATAATTTTATGGCGTAGAAATCAAGAAAATTCTTACGAGATCTGACTCAGTGGATCAGTTAGGTCTTCGGATCAACGTGTTGGTCTTGGGTACCAGCAGGTCCAATCTTGGCGCCATTTATGATCGCCTTGGGACTAGACCCAGGATATTTCTTATTCAAAACCTGGGTAGAAGAAAATCTGTTAAGAAACATTTTGTGTATAATTTTAAGACTAGGAAGTTTACACTGGGCATCGATGGAAGGGAATCGGATAATTTGCACAGTTTTAGTACAAGCTATGACAGGCATTGCTACTTTTATGAAATGTTTGCGTAAAATCAGTAAAATGGTTCAGGGCCGTGATATTTTGAATAACTATGTGAGGTTAAGGTATATATATCAAATGGGTCAGGCACCTATCAGGTACCTTGCGGGTGCTTCTATATTTTTAGGAGTTTTTATTGAGATACTTTTCAACATCGTTTTGCTGTCAGGTCTAAAGCAACTGCCGTTTGAACTCTTTGCTTGGTTTCTTGTTGTTTCTGGGGTCATTTATGTAGCCATGTTTGTTGCTGTTCCTATGGCAGCTGAGTGTCGTGAGTTTATTGGGTGGTTGTTGAGATACAATTGGGGTGGGAAAACGTTGGAAGAAATGTTTAGAAAAGATAATTGGAACGTGAGAAATGTTAAAGAATACAAAATTTGGCGGAAATCTGTGCAAGCTCAGCAGTCTATTTCGTTTTATTATGGAATCGCAATTTTTGAAAGGGTAACGATAGCAAATTTGTATTCTGTGATTTTAGACTATACAATTAATATAAGGCTGCTTTTTTCTTAAATTAAAGGTCAGAAAGATGGCTTGTTTGGAATTTTGGTCATAATAATAATTATTGATGTCTGGATAGCAAATACCTATGTTAAAGCAGTTTAAGCTCAAAAAAATTATCATTTGTTGTTAAATTATGAGATAAAAATAAAATTCTTCAAATCGAACAACATAAGGCGTAAAATATGAACAAAGAAGATTCAGACAAAATTTAAAATCTTCATTGGTTTAAGCTGATAACGTGTTTTCTTTCCATTTAACATATTCGGATATCCGGATGTCTGTAAGTCAATATTCAAATTTGCATTCAAGCAAAAATACAAACTTTTAAAAGTTTCCTTTTCCAGTAGAATCAAGTTCCCCCAACAATGGGATCGATAGTATAGTCAATTTAATTAGTTTTTGTAGAACAAAAACATGTTACCATCCAACAAAGCTCGTCCTCACGCAAGTCTTCAGCATTTTTACCGGATATTTCTAACCCAATAATGTACAGGTTGTAGCGGCTCATCAAAGGATAGTACCAATTTGTTATGGACATTACTTGTAATTATCAGTATAGACATAGAATACCCCAAATAATCCAGACATTTTACGACTTTTACCAAACTGCACAAAAGTTTGCACATCTTGTAGGGGATGTCTTAAAACCCCCATGTGCGAATTTTTCCCCCAATGTCATAAGGGGTTCGAGAAATCAACAAAAGTTTCGAAAAAAGTAATCCTGGCTGGCGGCTACAGTTTTAAAGCTAGGAGCTTGAAATTTGGCATAGTGGTACGTTTTTGTGAGTTATTTCGGGGGGTTTTTCTTAGTTTTTTGAAATTTTGAAAAATACAAAAGTTTTGGCGGGAAAACTTAATATTTCAAAATCGTAATTAAATTTTGAAACACTGACTTCACCACGTTATTTTCCGTTGCCAATTTCATATGTTAAGCTATTTACATCTCAAATTTTGTAAGTGTTTAGATGATTTATTGACAATTTTATATTTGCATTTTTACAAAATCCTGTTAAATCGAAAAACCGACTTCTTCACTGGATTCCCCACAGTCAATTACGTGGGGGTCAGTCTTAGAATTCTCAAATTTTAAAATTTTTGAAATCGGCTATTTTTCACTTTAAGACTTTAAAGACTAAGACATTTTTAAGTCTAATCCCGCATTGGTAGCTCACAATCTCCAGAAACCTGTCTCCAATAAAAGGCAAATTTCATCATTACCAAAACAATAAATCCTGCACCAGTAAACTTACGAAGTATTTCAAAATACACGGTTGGACTTATTTTATTCTCGTCAGAGGCATTCAAATATGCTAAAACGACTTGTCGTGAATATGCCACCTGGCCAAGCAGTGCCATAACATTGGAGACGATGTAAATGGGCAGGTGAATCCGCGACCTTTTAAATTTAATCAATCGATCAATTAATTAGGTCAAAACCCTTCCCCCTTTCCCAGGGGGGTGAACTACTTTTTCAAAAGGTACCCTATAGCATGTGATACCTTTTTGGAAAGCCCTCGTCGAGCACATTAGTTTCCACTAAGTGACCGCTTCGTACAAAGCTCGATTTAGCGGTAAACCAATGAAAACATAAAATATCAAATATCGGCGTCTAACATGATCGACAGTAATCATGAATCGTCTTCCATGATTATTGTCGGCTATTCATCTACGTATTTTCTTCATGTTTAACATGACTAGTTATGTAGGTAATACATTCCAGTTATTTTTGCTTATACTGCGCACGAGTCTGAAGATATACGAGACTGAAGGCATATTATAAAATATGTCACAATCACGGTTCCAACCTATCAATTCAAAATACACAAAAAATACGATACCATAATTCAATATCATGACTATATGTAAAAATTAAAACCAATATTTATATGTACCACATACGTTCCATAAAAGAGAATATCTTATAGTAAATGTGTTACTGCCTCAAATTCCAACTTCTCGATTTCGTATTCTTCCAAGGACAATATGCACTTCATCCATTTCAAGACCTTGTCGGTTTTTATCTATATCAATCCAATCTATTATCGAATCCAGCTATTTTACATAAAACAAAATCATATATATAATCATGTGATTTGGGCTGTTAACTTTAAAAAAGTTTATAAATTCTACCTTTTTACAAACATCTGCTGCAAAAAAGAATATACTGGAGATTAAGATCAAGAAGAACATGGTTAACAGCTTGTGTGTTACAACACTGATTGCAAGCACTGTATCCAAACCGCATGACAAGTCCATCAACCCGTAAGCCATGTATATGGTAAGAATAGTACCAAAAATATTGTTTGTTTTTTCACAAAGGTCCCGTATTGAATAATAATTTTCCAAAATACACGACCAACTTAACTTATCATGTCGTAAAATAGGCTGACTTGTGTTTCTATTGTTCGATGAAGCAACGTGAAATAGTGGTAACGTTAAACCTCTTAGTTTTACTAAACGGTAATTTTTTATATCATTTTTTATTGCTTTCGATAAATCGTTGGCTGCTGTCCATACAGTTAGCACAGCAATTAGAAGGGAAAAGTCAGCAAAAAATGCAACAAAACAATATTGCACTTTGCCCACAATATATGCACCTACCAAGAAATAATCAATGGTTGCTTGGTTAACAAATTCTGCAGGATTGTTGGTTTCTGTAGTGCTACTGCTCATGAAAAATGTGTAGCGAGCAGATGAAACGAGTTTCCGATTCCACACAAAGTTACTCCACGTAGACGAAGTATCAAGCACAACATCTATTACCACATAATATATTGCCGCGAGTGTGAATGTTAGGCACAGGATCATACTTGTAATTTTGGCTTTGATCTACGAATAAGAAAATGAATTAGGAACTGCGTCTTCACAAATTACAGCCAAAAAATATACAGATATTCAACTTGTGTTGAAATAAGTATGTTACCTTTTCTTCGGAAAACATTCTAATTTCACAATGAAGATAGTTTACAATTTCCACAAATCTGTCTCCATGAAAAGCAAATTTCATCATTACTAAAGTATTAAGTCCGAAAGTGGCCAAATCACGAATTAATTCGAAATACACAACCGGGCTTAATTTATTCCCTTTAGAGCCATTCAAATACGTTGAAACGGCTTCTCGTGCATATGTCACAATATAAAGCAATGCCAATGCATTGGTGACGATGTAAATGGGTAGGTGAAATCGTGACCTTTTTAATTTAAAATGTCCACTTGTGGTTCCATCACTTACAATGCGAAAGGAGCTGCATAAAAGGTAGTACGCAAACTGAAAATAAACTATAAACATATGTGATAAAGTATGCGGTTGTCTGGACATTTCACAAATTTCACGCAAGCTAAATTAATAATAGTGTTGTAATAATATTAATCAACATAAATTTTGCTAACGTAAGTTCTACCGTAAACCGTATTTCTGACATAATTTCTTAATTTTCTTAGAATATAGGTTTTATTTTTTTATTTTTCTGATATCACTGACATAAGTTGAATTTGCACGTTATAAAGTGTCTTTTTACAAACTAATGGATTTTAAGGCAAAGGTTTGAGCCGATATCTAACATAAACATGGTGTCAAGTTAAAATAGGATAGCAGCTCAAGCAATTTTTAATAATGTTGCTGTTGTTCTATTACTCTTGTTTGTCAGAAAAAACACGCAACATGAATTCAATCGATCAAAGAAACCGGATGCCATCTTGATATATTTCATCCACGAGCACACATAGAATTAATTTTTAGTACGACCATTTGGTATGGTATTGGTTTTTTGCACATTTAGGCCTGGAGAGAACATTTGTCATCATGTCAGATAGAGGTATATAATGTATTGGAATAAAACCGTTATTTATTGATTGTATTTACGATGACAAACATTTACATACGCCATAATATAAGCAACGCCTATATATACGATATATATTGGGATTTTAATCTGAAACTTTCTAAACAGCATCCCCAATTTGACCCATTGCTTAATGTAATGTCTCGAAAAACTTATTTAAAAATCGGATTTTACTCTGCCATATAAAAATGCCATTATCTTGAAAACTTAAATGATGAACACCTTTATATCCTACAGTTCAAAAACCAGGGAGTATAACATAAAATGATTATTGTAACTTTGTTCTTGTTCCTCAAAAAAAGAGAGAAAAAATAACAAAAATTTAAAGGAATAAATAACATAAGTTATATCAAAATCCAATTTGTATTGAAATATATTAAACAAATATGGCTTCATGTGTCCAGAAAACCTGGATGTAATGATCTACTGTGGAATAACATTCGGATAGCTTTCATGACATTCAAAATTAGTTTTTTCTTGTTTGTCAGAAGAAATAAACGACATGTATTCAATCGATAAAAAAAGCCACAAGCCATGGTCATATATTTCATGTATTAAAACTTATAGGATTCATTACCAATGCCACTAAAAATAGTTATGTTATAATAATTGGTCTAGCTCAATTGGTATTCTTCCTGCTGGGCATCATATCATATAACAGCTTACAATTTACAAGTATGCAAAACAAGTATAAGATGATAAACTATTTACTCCATGCTTTATTTTATTTTAAAATGCTCCCAAATTTTTATTTTTGGTCTTTATTTTATTATCATTATAATACAGCCTGATTTTTGCAAATTAGTTTTAAAGAAATATTTATATTTCCAGTTTTACAACGGACTCAGCGTGATTATAAATCTGCTTGACAGTCTCCTCCGAAAGTTTTTTTCACTGTACTTATAACGGCCCAAGTTATCTCCTCCCCATGCATACAGCAAACAGCGATTGCAAATGTTTTGTTATCAGTTAAGGTTGTGTAGCATTTCCCCACTAAATTATAAACATTTTTTATAGTAAACTAAATTATTTTTTTAATGTCACGTTTCTAACGGATTATGAAATTTTATTAAATATACCATTTTCTGAGTTCTTTTCCAGATGAAACTCATATACTTCCATTACTTTAATTGGCTTTAGCACATATGACTTTTTAATGCCTCCGAAATCCTCTGCTATGAATTTTCCATTCTCAGTAAAAAAGGTGGGGCAGCACTCGTAATAAAGCTCATCCATCTAAATCTTGAGCATTTTTGCTGGATATTTCTGACCCAGTCATGTACAGGTCGTAGCGGCTCATCATGGGATAGTGCCATCTTGGTGTGGTCATTACCTGAAAACAAAACATTTTGCGAAATCAAAATACTCAAATTAGTAAGAAATGCGAAATATTTATTATAAGAAATAAAATTTGTAAAATTATTTATAAATACCCAGACAATGTCCAGCGGAACAGTTTTCTTTATTTCGAAACATGATGACTCCTTCACACTCTCAAAATATATTGCAAATATTAAAAGCTGCTGTGGAAGTAGCAGCACGACTGCACTGAAAAGAAATTTCCTAAAATTTTCCATTTTCTGATGAACATAGGCGAATACTCTTTTTAGCTGCTCTGCACTGCACTGTCAAGGGACTAAAATGAAAATGATCAAGGTTGCTACCATCTTCACGTGAGTCGTTTCTACGAAAAAAATTGCGCAAAAACAACAGATTTGAGTACAGCGAGGTGATAAAACAATTGTGTTTCATAAAGAGATATGCGTGATCGAGAAAGTTGAAGGTCATAAGTAGACATTAGATTGTCAGGAGGCTTGTCCACCTTACTTGCCTCATCAAAACCTGAAACCAAACAAGGAAAAAATAAAGCTTTCCGGATGATTTTTTATTAGCTCACTGTCTACCAAAAAGTTACAATATTTAAAAAAATATTACACTATTTTTCAGAGTTTTAATAAAACCTCAAAGCTTGTTTCCTTATTATGGCGCTGACAGTTTTTGTTTGAAAATTTTATGTTTGTTGGGGGAATGAAATATTGTATATTTTTTATTAAACAAAAATTGCGGAAATTGGAAACGTAAATGTTTTGAAATAAATGTATTTTTTACTTTATTCAATGATCGGGCAATTTTGGTTTTTTAAATTGTGCAAGTGACTTTCAATTTCAGTATTGAGCTTTAAATATTTTTAGATTCTCAGCCCAGAAATGTAGCTAAGACTGACAGACAGATTGGAATATATTTTGAAAGAGCAAATATGTGAGAGAAAGGAAATGACGGATGATATGTGTTTTGTTAATGATTGCATGTTTAAGGTTAATTAGAGGTATGAAGTATACGAATTAAATTTATAGTTGACAAATCTTTTAGAATTAATTACTTTAAATATTTTTCTCACACACTCCACATTTCTTTATTTTTGATACTCAAGGTTTCGAGACTGAAGGCATATTATGAAGTATGTCACAATCACAGTTCCAACCTATTAATTCAAAATATACGTAAATGCTTCATGCCATGACTCATGAACTTATGAAAAATAAATAAAAAACATGTTAAAATATATGCAACATACGTTCCATAACATGGAATATGTTATTGTAAATGTGTTGCTGCCTCGTATACCAACTTCTCGATTTTGTATTCTAATAAGGACCACATGCAGCTCATTTGTAGGAATATCCTGTCTGTTTTCAGGTATATCAAGCCAATCTGTTATGGAATCCAGCTGTTTTAGAAAAAAACACAAATAGCTTTTGTAATAAAGAAATGAAGGCAATACAAATATTTAAATTGATCGTTATACAATACCTTTTTACAGACATCCGCTGCAACGAAATATATGCTGCACATATTTACAATAAAGAACAAAGTTGTAATCTTGTCCGTTATGCCAACAACTACAAGTACCTTATCGAAACCACATGCCAAATACATCAACATGTGGGCCAAGTATATAGTCAGCAGAGAACCAAAAGCGTTGTTCACCTTTTCACATAAGCGTTGTATTAAATAATAGCTTTTCAAAATATCTGACCAATTTAGTACTATACCACCATCTTTTATACTCGACTGATTTCTACTTCTATTATTCGAGGAAACAAATAGAAACAGTTGAGCCTCAAAATTTACTTGTTCACCTCGTCGACGATTTTCTATATCATTCTGAATAGCTTTCGATAAATTGTTTGCTGCTATCCAAACAGTTAGCACAGCAATGAGGAGGGATAAGTCCGGAAGGAAATAGAGGAATATATATTGCACCTTGCCGACAATATTTGCACCTGCCAAGAAATAATCTAAGGTTGAGTAGCTAACAGTATTCCTCGTTTCAATTGTGCTACTGCTAATGAAAAATGTATAGTGAGCAGACGCACCGAGATTCCGATTCCACTCAAAGTTACTCCACGTCGACGAAGTATCGAGAACAACGTCTCTTATGATCAAACATATTGATCCAAGCGTAAATACTAGACAGAGAATGATACTTGGCAATTTGGTGTTTGTCTAGCGAAAAGTTAAAAATAATTAAACAATAAATTAGGATGTTATAAACTATTATGTTTTATGTAATTTTTATAACTTTTAATGAAAGCTACGCAAAATACGACTTGTTTAGAAATATCTTACCTTTCCAGCGGAGAACAGTTTGCGTTCAGATTGAATGAAGTTAACAATTTCCAAAATTTTGTTTCCATTAAAGGTAAATTTATACATTGCGACAACAATAAATCCTCTACCTGTTAAATTACGAAATACATCAAAATACAACGCAGGATTTATACCATCTTGAGTGGAACCATTCAAATATATTGAAATGGCTTGCCGTGCAACAGCTGCAACATTAAACAATGCTAATATATTGGAAATTGTGTAAATGATGAGATGAAACTTTGATCTTTTTAGTTTAAAATGTCTAGTTTCATCGCGTACAATGTGAAAAGAACTGCAAAAACAATAGTATGTGAACTGAAAGTAAATTACTAAAAAGTTTGATAGACTGTGCGCTTGTCTAGGCATTATTCTAAGATTTACATATATGCAATACTGAATAAAAATATTTTTCGCTCAGTTAAACCAAAACCGTAGATCTGAATAGAGATGTTTTGAAAAATTGAGATTCCAAGAGGATCAAAAGCATGACAAACTATTGAGTTCATGGGCTACTTTAAACTGGAACTCCTCCCAAATATATTTTATGGCTCAATACAAAAGTAGCCCAAGCATGTTTAAACAAAACTGTATTTAGATCCACGTGTACATTAAAAATGCGGGATACTAGAAGCTACTACGAAATAATCTGGAGTGTTAAACATATCTTAACATATCGGAATTTTCATATCCATATTAGACCCAAATCCAATAAGGCATATACATATTCAAATCGTGGAAAAAATTATATCCATATATATAGCATGATATGATCGGATAAGAAAATTTCATATCACTTCATTTCCATTTGGGCGTAAAATTCTAAATATAAAAAGCTGACAAGAATCTAAAAATGTTCACAAAAATATATTTGATTTTAAAGCCAAAAGTCTTGCTAAAACGGAGTTTTGCACCCCCTTACAATGAAATCTAGATACGAATACATACATATATCCGTATGTCGTAACAGATTTCCTATCATATCCAAAGAGCCATATTCATATCATATTTTTTTAAATGTTATGATCTGATATGGATATAATATAAAAATTCATATATTTTGGATATAGCTGACACTCCAATATAACCAAACAGCTTTTATAAAATCCAAAAATAACATGGTGTTGTTAAGGCTTACTTTTCGATAAAACTGCTCATTAATTTCTAAACAGGTATCACATTTTGCAACGCTGTAGCAGTATTTGAAATAATTAAGAACTATATATAATAATCCAATATTGCGGCATATTCAGATAGCTTTCATGTGATAGGAAATTAACAAATAATAATAATTTATTCTATTGTCAAAAAAAGTGATAATACATTTCTCAGACGAGCACTCATACTTATGCAAAAAGAACAAATACATGAAATAGTATTAATTCTGCATTTCAAACTACGTAATCAAGCATTAAGTATATCACAAATTGAATTTATGTTCGTCAAATTAAAGTTCTGAAAATTCACATATTTATCAGAAATTACATTTTTATCCTCTTTTTGATTCTTGTCTTTTTAATTTGATGTCGATTACATTATAAATCGTCAAGCAGGCATGGTCAAAACCCACGGGTATGGAGATAGAAACCCGTACCCGCGGGTTTTTTGGGTTTAAACGGGTTTAAATGGGTAGTGGGTTTTAATGGGTGTATGCATACCTATGCATGGGGTGTATATTTGGCGGGTTTTCTGTGGCCCCATTTAAATGCATGTTATTTTAATAAACACCCACAAACCCATTAAACCCCAGCCATATCTCCAGCCGGGTGACTCATTAAAACTCGGGTTTAAATGGGTCTGCCCATTTTCTTCAAATCCCAGCGTCCATGCCTGTCGTCAAGATTATCGACCACTTCCCAAAAATAATTGCATTTTTAGGACATTTCAAATTGCTTCTTATGTTGGGAATAATTTGATTCAGATTCAAATCTTCACATTAGCAACACATCAATATATCGTTCCTCAAGAGTAGAGAACCACGAGGTGACAACCTCATCATTCAAATTCATCATATAACCATACTTGACTCTGACAGGATATGGTGAAGTAGAATGAAAACAACTTGAATATGTGTGTATCCAAGTACGTGACTATTTTATTTCTATGACTCCATACTAATAGACAAGCTTCATTTTAAAAACTCTATTGCTTAAGAATGTGCATAAATAAAATTATGAGCATTTTTAACCTTACTTTCATAACAGAACTTTGGTGAAGTGATGTTAACTGAGAAAATATAATAAAAACGTTCTGGTTGGCTATCGATTGATTATTGATTTCTGATTAAATACTGATACTCAAATACATATAAACTCCTTAATTATTGATTAGAATTATTGACTAAAGAGACTTAAATTATGTTCAACGGTTTTTAGATTTTATTCAAAATATAAGTATAAACTACGCAAAGAATAAAGTTTTCACTATGGAAACTGCTGGACTGATCCTTTATAAATGAAACTAACTTACTATTAGATGCACAGGTATGATTAGAGTGAAATGAACTTAAAACTTAATTTACATAAGTAGCACATTAATAATTCGCTCTTCAAGCGCAAAGAACCACCACGTGACAAAATCGTCATTTAAATCAATAAAAAAGCCATGTTTGACTTTCACAAGGTAGAGGGAAATGGCATGCTTATAAATAATTTTATTTTTCCAACAAGACTTTTTAGCTAGTACCATTTTACTTACTAATCGGTGAACCCAACGAATGTTTTCAATCTCTGAAACAGTTGAGCATAGCATCGGTATAATAGTCAAAGCAGCTATTAGACCAGCAAGTGTATAAATATAAACCACAATAAATAAGAGAGAACGTACATCTGTTTTCTTCTTTACACAAATCCACACTCCAGCAATAATCCCCCAAAAACAAAAACTGAAAGATAGCCAAATCATTTTTTGAGCAAATGGTTCAGCTTTTTTGAACCATAACCAAAGCAAACAATAATGCTTACGAAAATTGTCAATGTCTAAAGCTCCACTTAAATTTGCGCAATTAATTACATGGGTGATCCGAAAAATTATCACGCAACCCATCAAAAGGAAAAACAAGAAATATCAAACAATACTAATGGCAGTATACGAAAGAAAAAAGAATCGCACTGTCTTAGCCATTTTAATTATTGCAATTGATCTGATTTCTGGATCCGGTAGAAATTTTTCTATTAGGAAATATATCCCGTCAAGGTTTCCTGTAATAGCAGCTAGTCCTCATATTCATATGAATGGGAATATAGGACTTAAAATCATTCCCAAGATAACTAACGGCCATACAATTTTACTGTCTTGGAATAAAAGTTTTAGACAGACCTCCAATACTTTTCTGAGTATATGCTTATTTTATTTTCCATGACTCCAAGTTTTTGTACAAGTTTCACTTTAATGACTGTATTGCTGATATATGCTTATAAGTAAAATTATGAACATTTTAAACACTACCTTTACCAAAAAGTCAGGTGAATTTATTTTAACTCTAAGAGAATATAATAAAAAAGTTCAGATTGATTATCGTATAAATATTGATTTCTCATTCAATACTGATATTTGAATACATTTAAGCTTCTTCATTATTGATCAAAATTATTGATCAAAATTATTGATCAAAATTATTGACTAAAGTGACTTCATTTTATGTTCAAGGAGTTTATAATGTTATTTTGAATGCTCCTATAAAATTCACAAACGAATAAGTTTTCAGTTTGGACATTCTCGGACTGATCCTTAATAAATAAAGTCGACTTACAAGATACACATAAATACATAAAGTAAATAATGAACTGATATTTACTACCTTTAAAACAATATGTTCAAGTTTAAACTTACCACAAAACATTTAAAATTAATTAGTATTAAGTTTTATGCAAACTTGATT
>JAQIXW010002902.1:0-14250 GCA_034700685.1 Willowsia buskii | reverse complement strand
TTGTATATTATACATACCTATACTTTCCTGTCCAACTTTGTTATTGCCAAAATTCATCCCCTCATATTTCTTCTGGACTGTACGCTCATCCGCACCCGCATTTTCCCAGCCATGCAATATACTCAGCTGAAAAGCGATTTTCAAAGAGATTAGCTCATATCACTCGAAGGACTGAAACAGAAAAAAATGAAATTGTCAAATGCGGGAAAGTTTATGGTGAATGCATGTGAATGTACCGATTTCTCCCTAAAAATCAATATAAAATGTTTCAATGTTTACTTCCCCCCTGTAAATTTCTCCAGTTGCGAGTGTAACCTCGAATTGAAAGATTCACGGTCAAATTCATCATTGTATTATCTCGCTTTCAAGTGCAGAAAGTTGTTGTGTGCAGCTGCACACCGTTACGTAGGATGCCATCACAGAGGAAGCGTCATGTGTAAGTCATGTTAGATTTGAATAGATCAAAAACGTCTGAAAATAAACTTGTCTACAACCGTTTCCCCTATTCATACTTTCATATGGTATTGCATTAACGTGTTTTATGCAATGGAATCCTGCGAAAAAGGTATGTTTATACAAGTAGCAGTGAATAAAATACTTTGCATCACATTGCTGCAATGCACCTTCAAACCCCAAAAATGCTACACGGAAACATTTTCCCAATACTTCTGTGAATTTCTCTTGTAAACGGAAACATACGATGAATCGGTATGACTGTTTGCCTGCTCCACGGAAGACAACTCTTGTACCATTTTTCATCCCAGAACAAGCTCAATATCGCTCGTCATCCATGTAATACGACTACTTCCGTTCGCTTCTCTAGTTGGTATACTATTGCACGGAGGTTTTGAGTACTCGAGCTGGTGGAATATCACCACTCCTGTCATTGCCACTGTGGGTTCATTTCTTGATATCTTAAAGAAAACAGATTTTCCGGAGCAACTGCATTCTCAAGGATTCTAACAAACAGTGTAGCATGCTTGAATCCCAGAAGATTTTTACGGTATTTTTTCCATACAATCTTTGAATAGGAAAGAGGGAAAGAAAGATAAAGAAAATATGGATGCAATACTCATTCCTGTATTTCTTCAGGCAATATGGACGTGTGTAAGCAATCGTATTTGCAAAGAACCCATATGGAAAAATGGAAGCGTGGTTTAAGCACGTAGAGACTATTTTGACGAGCTGATCAGATGCACAAGACAGAAGGGTAAGAGAAAGTAAGGTTTTGAATGGGAGTGTATACTACAGAAAAATGAATAAAAGGAGAAGAATTCATGGCATTGTCTGTCAGATAATTTCAGTATCTTCCATACAAGCAATATCCTAGTACACGGCACTCTAAACCAGTGAAATATTGCTTTACATTTCTAAACGTTCAATATTATTTTGATGGAATAAAATTGGTCAAAATGAAATGCAGTGACACTAACAGTTTTCATATTTAGACTTGTCTGTAAACTTAAAACGGACCTTTGGAGTCACCATCAGTTCAATGTTAATTGTATACGGCTATAAAGCTACGTACAAGTACGTATTGCAAGTACGTATTGTTTAAGTTAGCACTATGTATGATGTATCATATACATACAATTTCGTTCTACTGTACATACAATATCACATACTTTCCCTTCAGTAAGATAAACTGACAGAAGGAAACTAGTAAAAAAGGAATAAAACGAGAATACTAATATTATACATATGTGTATAATGGATATCCATGAATGTACGCTTATGAAATGTGTAAGAAATAAGGAACTTGGTAAATAGAAAGTGGATGCGAGTGTTCAAGAGAAGAAGAGGCAACAAGGAAAAGAGAGAGAGCGCGAGAAAAAAGAGATATTCTTGTGATTCCAAAGCTCTGGATGCACGTTTGATTGAGAAACGGAAAAAGTGGCTCGTTCAGTTCGTGATCCGAATATTTCAAATGCTTACATGAGGCTTACTGACGAAGTAAATTTTGTCTCATTCTCGCCACTTCCTTTTTTCATGACTTCTCAACTCACTTTTTTCCTTCTTTTTATTTCTCAAATGCCTTCTCACCCACAGCTATAGAATGATGGTAGTGGTATGGTGTGGTGCTGGAGTTGAGGAATGCAATCTAATAGCAAAGATGGGGTATGGGGGAGAGGGAAATAAAGAGCATACGGAAAGGAGAAAAATATTTCAGCAGAGCACCACACCAAGACCATCACCAGTCTCCCATGTAATAATACTGTGTAGAATGAAGACAAGCAGGGAATGTCCCTTCCGGATTGAAAAAGAAACGAGAGGAAAGCATCAACTGAATATAATCAACCGCTCACAAACCATATGATTTTCCAGTTTTTTCTCGTTTCTCTCTTTACATCTTGAGGATTCATTTAATATTGCGGCTTATTTCTGATGGTATAATAAAGTACCATTCCGGCTGATACCAGCAAAAAAGGAAGACTAAGAAAGAACAAGTAGTATTAGCAATTGCTATTGTAGAACAAGTGATGAGCACTTCCTTCCGCCTTTTTCTTCTTTCACAAGATTTTTTACAGCTTTCCTTCTACCAGTTTTTGCGTTAGTGAATATCTGTGTAATACATAATTTTTTGATTGCGTAAGCAAAAAAAATACAATCAATACACTTACAAGTGCAATGAACAAAGATTCGATATGAACAATCCAAGACCAAACAAATCCACATGCAGTGTGTGATTTTAGAAACAATATGAAACAAAAAATTTTGTATGGCTTATTTATGAATGACTGACTTTGGGTTTGGATTGTTCATTCTGTATGCAGCATTTAGCAGTAATAAACAATAGTAGCGCAGAAGATAAATGTTTTGTGTATATGCCAGGGCTGAAGAGGAAATGATAAATCAAAGCGTAAACCTTCAACAGTATTTCATGATGGTAAAATCTCTCCATTTTATACGCCTGTGTAGATACATAAACACAAATTATACATAAAATATGCATATGCACTCAGGCATGCACATTTGTCTATGTCCTTATTGCACAACATTTTAGTACATTATGTTCAGAGGCTTATTCATAAAACGTTCTATGTTTTGC
Source organism: Willowsia buskii (assembly GCA_034700685.1). Lineage (NCBI taxonomy): Eukaryota > Metazoa > Arthropoda > Collembola > Entomobryomorpha > Entomobryidae > Willowsia > Willowsia buskii. Next base: position 11,201 of record JAQIXW010002902.1, on the reverse strand, counting down.
AAAAGAGAAAGCAGTACTTTCACCTGAACTTAAAACTTTTGTGATTCATCTGAGAAATCAGGAATGTGGAATGAAAGCACGTACAGCATCGTGGCGTGTTGTAGTAAAATTGGAAAGATAACTCGTACAGTAGGGAACTACATTGTTTATGATATACATGAAACAGTATAAGAGTAACAACAAAACGTAATTTTGGCAATTTACGTTTGTCTACCTGCCCTCGCTCGTCATATGCTTGAATAAACAGCTGTTGTGTAAAAAAAATGATTTTTCTCCTCTTCTTTAGACAGGTAGTTTTTGTAGATTGAGAGACAAGAGTGCCAGGGCAAAGAGCAAAGCTCTCATTTGTAAAAGTACAGGTCATTGTTCTGACTGTTAGAGCAGTATGATAATAAAATATGACAATTGCTAGCTTTATTGTGCGAGTTTACTAATATTTTATAAATTTTGGGAATGATACACAGCAACTCACAAACAAGGCTTCATTCTCTTTGCTGTCGGTTTAAAAATTTAGGCAGAATATATCTCTGGCGATTCTGACAAGTCATAATACAAAAGTGCTTTATTTTTAGCACTTTTTATGTAACATCTGCAAAAGAAAGAATGAATATTGTTGCTCGATTGAGTTGGTGCTACGCTTTAGTATTTTAGGTGGACTTGATCATGCGATTCACTCTTTCACTATGACTGCATGTATACCTATACTGATATAATGTTGAGCATATAGAGTGATTAGATATACGAGACTATATATAAACCTGGTTAGGTAGTAAAGCTCTCTTGGTTCACGACTGTAATAAAAAATATAGGTGCAAGTTGAACCCAGGCAAGCATGAGATTCACTTAGCTTCTTGGCTCACTTGCTCTAACCTTTTTTACGTATCATATTTCAGGTGTAAATGGGTCGATCTGCCATACCATTACCATATTCTTTCCTTATACCTATATATCTAATAATATTATACCTACTAGAGACATAGTAGGCAGTTTTAAGAAGCAAAGAAAACGAAGAATAAAAGAACATCGTAGAAAATTATTCTTGTGCTGGGATTATATTTATAAGGATTCTCTCTTTCTTTTTCTCACTCTTCCATAGAAAAAATTCTGCCTAATAAAGATTGGTTGCTCACCTTTCTTTTTTATCTGTATAAACTAAAGCAAATGCGGTGTGTTAAGTTATATATCTACATATCCACTATGAATATTTACGTTTATAGAAGTGAAGTACAAAAAGTAGTAGCATTTATGTATACTTGAGTTACTCTTGCAAAAAGTAATGGAGTTTAGTACATTTTCCTTCTTGTAAGATTACTTTTACGGTTTCAACGACTTATGCTTGTGGCAACATGGACTGCCATAATCTATAGGAACGAGCATCCAGTATATCACAGTAGGAATAATGATGATTTCGTTTGTATACATCTACACCTTCTTATGGATACCTATATGTTGCCTTCAACTTTTGCTCACAGTCGTTGCTTATGAATTCTCAGAGAAAAGGCGACGATGATGATCGTCATGATCAAACTCAAAAAAAAGAGAGCTGGTTGCTTACAAATATCTTAATACCTTATTTTTCATTCTTCTCGTTCCTTCCATTCCTGCTGTTGCTTGTTCTTGATATGCGTATACTCCTTTCGGTCTCATCTGCAGGAGTGAACGCATACTTACTCTTGCAGAACACCACATAAATTGAAATAAATTGTTCTCACCGGTAATCATGGAGGATGCAATGCGAAAACAAAACTGGTGTTTAGGAAACATTTATTAGATTCATTTCGACATCAACCTTTTGTTCAATCCAACAATACTGCTAGCGTTCCGTTCATATACTCACCTGATAAAACTACTTCTCCAATAATCTTGCACACACGTGAGTAAGCAAGAATACAATTATTGTCTATTTGTTCATCTGCGTTCTACGTTGGGTCTAACACAAGCAAAGTACGGAATAGGGAGAATGGATATCATTCCCAGTTTTGTCGGCTTCACATGGAATACGGAAACACAAAAGCTACACATAATATTCGTGGAGGTATTTTATTTGATACCTCAATGGAATCCACTACTACCACTACCCGCTTCCGACTTGAATACAAGTTACCCAGTTTGTTATTATTACTATTATTGGTTGGTTGTTGGAATGAGAAAAATTGTCTACCTCAAAATAATAAAAAATACCACCTTGGAATAAGCATGTAGCAGAACGAAAAATTGACCGGAGCGCGCATTTATGCTACATACACTCCAAGTAACACAGTATTATCATGAATAGTAAGGTATATACAATGATTAAGCGTATATCTGTGAAGACAGAGAGGTTCCCGGTAAAAAGGAAAGGGTTGTAAATTTCCCAAGTTTTTCCCTCTTTTTTCCTACCATTGCAATATTATTATTATTATTGTTATTGGTACTAACAAGACGTAATACATATTACTTTTTCGTGTGTGGCCCACGGAAAGAGCGCCACTACCACCACAAAGAAAATTATGTTTAAGTGTATTACTGTGTAGCACACGACGATAGTTTTATGCTTTCCCTCTCTCTCTCACTAAAGCTCACACATTTACAAAGAGTTCAAGTAGCATTGTTTGCCAGTGGAAGAAACTATATTATTGCCTTTTATTCATTGAATACACAGGAAATTCCATGTTTTTCCGTCAAATCAAGTATCAGAGAAAAAACCTCCTTTCTGATAATAGGGTAATGTGTAAGCAAAATCGAAAAGGAGTGTAGAAGAACTAGTAGTATAAGTGGTAGTGACGACTCCAACGTAGCATTTAGGATATGGCGATGACTACAGCCAAACTGGGTAATAACCGTAATGGTAGTCACTCGTAATTCAGAGAAAATCTTAGGGGTATATCTAGAAAATATACCATTCTTTTATTTATTATTCTTCATATTATTTCAAAGTACAGAGAGTGAGTTCAAACTGTGCGTGGAGTGAGGAGCAACCACTTTTTACTATTTTTTTTTCGACAAGAAAATATTCGAGGCTAAATTCACCATTTGGTAGGATGCATAACTCTGTTTTCTTCCCTACTGACTTGATACGTTCACCCTCTCGTGAAATGTGTATTACTATGCGAGTGTATGCACGTACATTATTACATAATGTATGTTGTAACTATCATCTGCAAAAGTTGCCTTTTTGCATGTTTCCCTCTCCTTATAGTCGGTGGATTGGAAAGGTATTGCTTCTATAACTCAGCGACTCAATGATCCTTACAATTTATAATAGTTGACTTCTATTGGATTGAAACTGCATAGACTGACTTGTGAGAAGTCTTGTTTTTACACACACGCCACGAGTCTTCATATATGCATGCATCTTCGGTTTTACACACACACACACATGGCTAATATTATCATCAAATCCTATAAAATCATGGGCATGTTTACAAGAGGGACTATATATAGCCCCTCTCGTCTCTCTTCCTTTCTTTCTTACTCTTTCCTTAGTTTTTTTATGGGAAGATATCATATTATGTTGCTGACTCTTTCGCTAGTGCTTTCACTTTCTTCATCGTGCGTCGATTCTACTCTTCCTTGACTACTCCAACCACGTCCATATCATCATATTATTATGCAGTCTCTATTATCATGGTTAATGTCAACCGGTCTGAATAATAATGATGATAGGAGAAATTGGTTGTGTGTGTATTACTATTATTATTAGAAACGGAAGAGAGATGTTGGGAATAAGGATTCTCTGAGGGAACGACGTAGTATTGGCAAGCCATCCCTTCTCCCAACTTACCACTTTTGCTTAATATTGAAATTGGTCTGAAGAAGCAAGAAGAAAAAAAAATTCAGAGCAGCGCATGAAAAATGTTTCTCCTTTTCTTTCCTAGTGGGACTTTTTTTAACGATGCCGAGGAAGGTGACTAGCACCATGAAGAACCAATAATATCATAATATCCTTTCACCACCACTATCATAAAGAATAGAAAAGTATTATTACGCTTCTAGCAATTTTTATGCATTATTCGAGAAAATGGCAGAGAGGGGAAGTGGAGCAATAATATTACGTACAAGAAAATATGCGAAGTGATAAAAGATTGACCGTAGTCAACCTATCTATTTCTTATAGTAGTAATGTAATGTCTAATCAGATTCAGTAGAACTGAACAAAGTTACTCATTTTTTCTAGAATATTATCCTTATTTTCTATAAGCTTCTAGGGAAAATGTGAGAAGAGGTCCCTCCACTTATACAGTCACCTTAACTCAATGGAGAAAGTAAGAAACATATCTTCAATGAATGATAAGAATTTTTCCAACTTCCTTTATTTCCAAATAGTCTTGAGAGGGAAAGATGGTATTTTAACAGAAAGTAAATGCCATTTTTAATACTATGCATTTATTATCTTTACCTTTTCCACTGTTTCTAATCGTAATAGTTCTACAGAAGATTGGTTCGTTGGCCTATTTGCATTTGACTACGTTAACATTTTGAACTATGAGGGCAGCGATCTTGCTAGGAACAATAATAATTTTTCCCATGAAAATTTTATTTCATTTTTGACAATATGAATGAATGGGCTAATATGCTGAGCAGTTGCTGATGCAAATTTACACGAATTATGCTTGTCAATAGCATCAGAAGTTGAAACTGCATGCACTTGATAAATTTATCAAAAGCTATGACACTTTCTATGTCGTCTTTAAACTGTTTTTGCACACCTCATTCAATATCTAACTACGAAACCACTATTACATGTGGCGTGCTGAAGAACTCATGCAATTTGGAGATGAAAGAACAATTTTATGTGTGTAGGAGCTATTATAATCATCATCGTCATCTTCAGTGACAACGGCATCATTATCATTTTTTCTCAAATTTTTTTATCGATTCTCGCTATTCGACTCACTTTCACTCTACCTCGTATACCAAAATACCCCTTTGCGATCATCATATATACAATGTGCTGAGAAGAGTAGACTTTGGATGAAATTTCCTTAAAGGAAGTGAATAGACATGAGTTGTAAATTACAGGTGATCAAATAAACGTCTTAGTTCTACCTTGGTAAACGGATGAAGATGTGATCATGATGGGGATTGCATGAACACAAGTGCAAGGAGTGTGTATAAATACATTAGTAAAACAGGTTATGAGAGACACGCATTTTTCTTTCTGGCAGCTTTCAGCTTCATTGGTTTGACGGTATTTACACAGCTGACTGTGCTTACATCAAGCAAACGACTACTACAGGGGTGCCGATATAAACTACACCAAACTTTCTACAAAGCAAATATTTCCGTTTTCTACATCCTTACTAGTCCAGAAACACTAAAGTTAAGTACAGTGCATTACGATGAAAGCATTCCTATCATATACCAGCGCATTTTCTACTTATATTTCTTTAAAATGCAGAGGAGTGAGATTTTATAGAAAAATATTATGGATCATTTGATTGTCACTTTGTTCACTTTCTATAAAATTCAGACGGAAAATGTTTGTCTGGAGAAAGGAATTGTCTGACTGGCTGTAGCATAGCATTTTTCAGGTTGGTTTCTGTTCGGCAGCTAGAAAAATTTAGATCTAAAACCCTTTTTCGTCTTAAATCTTATCGTACAAGTCTTATAGGAGAAATGTAGAAAATATAGTTGCACTTGTGGTACTAAAGTCATTGAGGAAAGTAACAGCAGCAGTCACAGTTCTTTTTTGAAATTTTTTTGCGTCATTTCACGTCATTTCATTTCACTCACACTCTAGCTTTTCCTTTTCACTCGTGAACCCATCATGTATACATGTGTTGCTTTCCTTCCTTTTCCTAGCCTCATGTCGATCTCCTCGTGCCATTTTTGAAGTGAGTATGGGAACACCAAAAGTACATTATTGTGAGTGTACACTGAAAAATCTCAAAAAATGCTGCTTTCGTAGTTCACATTTGTACTGGCACGTTGTATTTACAATGGTAAATTGTATGTCTGTTGTCATTTTTCTATACAGACAGAGACTAAAAATAAGAGGCACAACCAAAGAAAAAAGTGTTGTTTTAAGGTTAACCATCAAATTCGTAGTGGATTTTTTAGTGAACGCAGACATTTTTCTTCTCCCAGGGTGGTAGGTAGTATAAGTAATGAAAATGGGCTGAGATCTAGAGAAAGAAAGAATGAAAGAGTCGGGAAGAGCAAAGCTGACGTACGAAAATAATAATGATGATGATTAGTAATGTGGACGGCATCCGTTGCCCACGTGGTTGCTGATCTTACCTTGATAGCACAACTCCACAGACATTATGGTCTAATTTCGGTTCAAAGAACTTTTAGGTGTAGACACTCCGTTTATATAGTAATTTTCTCTCTCACTTTCATTCATAGCTAATAAGCGTATTAAAAGATATATTTTTAGAGATGCATTCTAGTATGTTCGTTTTAAAAATAGATAAATTCAAGCTACCTTTCGTAAACTATGAGTTTACGTCACCAATAGGTAGAGGTCAAACAACTGGTGAAATATTAATAAGTAAGGCAGAGTACTTATCGTCCCACACAACAACGTATTTATTATAAGTATCCTGTTAAATAAAGGCTTGGTTTAAGTGACACTCAAACATGAAAGCATTTTGTAGTAGGCAGTAGATGCCTATGAAACACAACCTTGATTCTACTACTAGGTTAATTATTTTCGTAATGGGAGCGTTTAATATTCTGAATATAATATACCCATGTATACGTATTATATGTTAAAAAGAGTTTTGATATAACATAGGTGCATATTATACATGTAAGCCATAAACAACCTAATGTGAAAAAGGAAACAGCTTCCCTGAACAGATCGTTTGTTTTCTGTTGTGTCTGCCGGACTTTTTGTATAATATGTTGGAGTGTGGTGTATGTGTAGATTGAGAGCGGAGATACTGGATGTGATGGGACTATTGAAAGTGGTTGCCAAAAATCAATGGCAAACTTATCTATGTTTTCCATTATGATCTACAAGAGGCAAACATTGTCCATATATTTTCGTCATTTCAACAAATACATGCCACCTACTACACTACTGGTACATTTTATGTGTAGATAAAAAATAGGCATGGTCCTTATATATCTGTTAGTACTTACAAAAATAATCTAAATCGTTATAGAATAAACATATTATTTATTATCTATGAATGTAAGTTCACATGTAACATCTCTTCGAGCTATTCTGTTATTCTCTAGCAGCTAGGTTTAGTCAAAGGGAGAGTGCAAATGGGAAAAAGGGAAACTACTGCTACAAGGACTGCTGGGAGTAAAAAGGATGGCACACATTTCTCACGTCCGTGACAATTACGTTGACCAATGGACATTGACCATTATTGACTTTGTCCTCTGTCGCTTCGATCTTACTTGGGAAGAAAGAAAAACGAAGCTTGGCTTGAGATACACACGAGACAGTAAGCAGAAGGGGTACCAAACGACGGCAGCCGGTCATCTCATGTTTTGTGCTTTTTGATGGCTATTTCCTTTCTTGTTTCACTTGCTATGTGTGGTCGTGTACTGGTGTTGTGTGCATCCACTATGGAGAATGCATTGGAAAAAATGACGGACACGACGACCACTACACCAGTTACTGCTTTCTTTCATGGGGCGTTCTATAAGCAGACGTTATGTACATACATATTCATGAGTGTAGGGCATGTTTTCTACTTTATGAGTTCCATTGTACATAATGACAAGAAGAAGCCTATTATGCGACAGTTATGTCACTTCATTTCTCTGTGAGATTCAATAGTGGCAGCATCAGTGCAGCACAGCAATTTATACGAAAAGTAAAAGAGGGTCGCGGTGGAAAAAGGAACGAGTTTAATAGAACAAGGGATATTTTCATGAAAAAGGGAAGACGAATAAGAAGTAAGTAGGTCTCCCAATTTTTTTGTCCTACTGCTGTATATACTGCAAAAGTAGAGATAAAACGCTAAGACTGTAAAAAAGGATGATAGTTCAAATTATGTCTATTTGTGTAAGATATTTTTTATGTCTGTCGATCCGGATAAAGGCTGTATAGTAGATAGCGTGATCGTACAAAAGGAGAAGAGAGGAAAACTTTTTACTCTCTTTTTTGTCTCTCTGTGTAAAAGATTCAATCCAGTAAAATGCCTTTCTTGGTGCCGATTTCCGGTCAGAAAAGAGAAAGAGGAGAAGAGCCAGAGACAAAAGACTACGGAACAAAAAAAGGAAATGGCTATAAAGAGAGAAAGAAGAAGGAGGCAGAAAAGAAGGAAAATTGAGCTGTCGATAGTCAGTCAAGTCAAGATTCAAGTAAGCAGCACTACTAAGATGTTATTTTGTATAGAATCTATAAAACATTCTGCGTCAGTCTTGCGGAATACATAATAATGGCCAAAAATGCAGGGAAAGATTTTTTACAGAGAGGCAGAAGAGCTTTTTTACAATGAAAAAATAGTTTATTGCTGGAGACTGAACTCGTCAGAGAGAAAGATGGAGAGAGAGCAAGAGAGAAGAGAAAAAGGTGAAGGAAGAGAATAAGATGGATGTGTATAATATGTATGAATGAATACCATACAGTTACCCAATTTTTATGTACTGGTTGGTTGAAAATGGACGAACTATGCTGGAGTAGAGATGAATGAATGGATGAGATGTGGGTCATTTGGGGAATGTGAATTGCGAATAACCATACGGCCTTATCCGCCGCCAAGAGAATGAATCTTTTTCTACATTTGTTAAACTATACCTACACAATTCTTCTAAGGATACTCTACCAGTTTTTCTAGCAAACCAATGTCCGGAAATGGTCTATTGGTCTACATCATCTATCGTGTATATGTTACATCATCCGCTCATGTGCTTGCTTTCTTTATATGTGTGTGATACTTTCGATTTTTTGCGTGTTGTGTGTACGTTCTCGTGTACTTCCACCAACTTGCTGGAGGAAGCATGCATTCGTTTCGACTAAACGAGCACATAAGCTTTCTTTTTTGTGTTGTGTTTCTGAAGGGAAGGGGATATTTGAGTAAGATTGAAATATCGGCTATTTCACCATCATTCCACTGCTGCTCCTGCTAAAATTCGGAATTTCTCTTTTTGAGAAAACAAATGCAAACGGAAAAGGGAGTAGACTAGTTGTAAGCGGGATTTTTTTCTTATGTAATTCAGAATGATGATCAAGACGAAGAGGATGGATGGGATGTAGAAGTTCCTCTGTCTATATGTATCTAATAGATCTGTTGAATCTATAAATGTGTCAGTAGATCATCCTTACATTATCCTACCCTGATGTGAAATATATTATGATGTGTGTACCTCCATGGTTTACTTACACTCAGGATCGATTGCCTTCAGCTTCCCTCTTTTTATCTTTGTCTTTTTCTTCCGGAGAATCTCATCTTTTTTCCTTGTTTTTGTACATCACATGTATACCTGCTTTCGCCATCACATTATGTCCCACATTTCAAACGTCTCTGGTTTTTCTACGTGCTTATATATGATGTCAGTGGAACCATCATGAGGAGCGTTTTGCTGAAATACGAAGTGAAGTTCAAACAAAACTTATTCATGCATACTTACAACCTACCTACTGCAGTGTAAGCTGGTGTAAGCATTACACAAGGAATAAAACTTATTGAAATAAGCTGAGAAGTGGTTAGAGGAAATGTACCTGTTCGCCAATAACTCTTTTTCTTATTGCAACATTTATTGTACAACTTTTCTTTTGATAGAATGTAGCAAGTGCTTCACATCAAACTCGTAATAACTACTCCTTCAAAATAGATTGCAATGTATTATTCGAGGCTCCGCGTTCTTTATTTATTTTCTTTTATCGAAGAAGAAAAGTGTAGATAAGTATGAGTATCGTAATGTAAGTGTGTGTTATTCTGCACATGTTGCCACAATAGGCAGCGAATAGCAAAGTAGTATTTTTCAATGAAGTGGAGGAAAATTGATGTATGGATGAATCCCTTTTGATATATATTAGAACTGGAAGGCGGCTTGCTATTATTATTTATACAATATTATGGATTGTGGATTTTTCTCAGCAATTTTCTTTGCTTCAAGCCATTTCTTGATCGATTGCATTTCTCATCTCTCATTCCTCCTTCTTCCCAACAGCGAAAAACTTTCCTGGTGTAGTGTAACGAAAACGTACACATGAAATTGCACTGTTTGTTCGGAAGAGTTTGTGTGTGTGGAGTCCATATAAATATACACTGCAATAATAAATAAAATACGCTTGGTTTGCCATAATAAGTAGATATGTATGTATTTCTACTAGTCAAAGGATTGGCTCACTTGGTTTCAGTAGAGTTCGATCACAAATCTTATCTGTGTGTGTATGGTCGTAAGGGATCATCTGAGCTGCTAGTAGTCTACGATGCCACATACAAAAGTGTAATATATTCTTGGTTGCTTTCCTCCACTTGCTCTCCGCATCATGCCATCATATCTCTCTGAAAACTGTTCGAACAACGAACGAATTGGAAGGCTTGAGAGAAAGTTGTGAAATTACTCACTGCTGCTCCCTTCATCCGCATTACTACACATTCAGTTGGACTTTTCTTTTATATTCATGTTTGATGTGGCTGCTCAGTTACTACTAGTCTTATGATATGTAGCTGGAAAAAAAGTTAAGCATGAAGAGGGATGAAGAAGGCGTAAAAGTAGTTGTTGCTGTGATTGGCTATTCATATTACACCAAGAAGAGAAAGTATGCATGCCTTTATAGGGAAAAGCCGGATGAATGGAAAGACATAATGGTTAATATCTTTGTGCTTCGTGCAAAAAGAGAAATCTTGATGGATGAAGTCTTCAATTTGGAACGACACAGATTTGGCAAAGATGCCCGTACTTGTAAAATAACAAACTACGAGTCGTGCTTCACTTTGGCATATCACCATCGAACAAAAAAAACTTTCTTGACTTGACTACTAACACGAAGGATAAGGATAGTAGGATGTACACATTGTCTCCCAAAGGCAGTTTCAATAATCTTTGTCAAGTTGTGATTATAGGATATATTCACGTACATGTCAAATCATCGATATTTCATATTCATACCATACGTAGCAAATTTATCTCGATTCGTGTTATGCTCAAGTAACTGCGTGAGTATTTTGTTCTTTTAGTCATGTGCCAGTTTTACTTGTAGCATTATGCGTTACTTTCCATTCTTAGCTGTTCAGGCACTCATCCTTGTAATATAATGGGATTTTAGTGCTTTCTTTTTAATAAAAGCTTGGGAACTATAATAT
>JAQIXW010002901.1:0-14251 GCA_034700685.1 Willowsia buskii | reverse complement strand
TGACATATTTCAATAATTATCATATCATCATTATTATCATCCATCCTCCAGAATCATTGCTCTTCCCAACAGTTTGCTACGAACCAAATTATTAGCAAAAAAAAAATCATTTTTATTGCTAGTAATAAAATGAGGTAGTTCCCATCTTTTCCTTAATAACACATATTATAAAGTATCCACATATATTATCATTCTACTTACGTTAGTGTTTTTATCAATTACATTTATTTTGCATGTAATACATTCTAATTACACAATAAATTGCTGAAACAAATAATTACTAATTGATTACAAACCGAATCAAACAAAACTGATAAAGAAGTCGGCAAATCTTAATTTTGAATGCTATGATAGCTTTTTGAATGTTGGAATTATATACAAGCAAGCAAGCATACAAACATACCTTTAAATAAATTATATAAAAACGATTCCAAAGGTGAAACTAACAATATTTTTATAAACTAGTTGTTAGGTTTGATGATGACTTTTTCATGACTGCGATCTGGTATCCTCCAGTTTTCACGCAAGTACAATGTGCAAATTTATATGTTTTTTCTTCATTTTCGCAGTAGTCGATTCCAAATTGACAAAAATAAGATATAAGTATCAACGAATCAACGACAGACACAAGCCTTGGAGCTCACTCATAAAAACACATTGTTGTGTAGAGTATTCATATTTTTGTGTTAAATGTTCACCTATTTTCCGATAACCTGACAAGTATGTAAATAACATACATTATATGCAGTGCCTATACTTACAAAGTCATGCACGCACAAAATCTATGTAATGATAACAATAAGCGTAGATTCACCCTTGCTTGCATCGGTTCTCTGCTCCCTTGTAACTTGGTTGGTTGTTGTTGTGTCCTGCATGTTACTCTTCTGCTGCTGCGTCTCTGCACTGCACTCTCTCTATATATGCTTGCAAGTTATGAAATGAAGCGCTCTCGCTCTCACCCACTCTTTCAGGTAAGCAGCCAAGTAGGTAACGAGCAAGGCAAGTTTATATGGCAAAGAAAGACTTGATGCTGTTATAGGAAAGAAGAAGCGAGACGATTTGCCGTGCTTCTCTGGTGGAGTGCGAGAGGTGAGGTGAGAGATAAAGGATATACAATAAAAAGGAGTACGGAAAAAACGAGACGAGAATACTCATTTTCAAGCCAACTGACGTTCTTCAGCATGTTCAGCCATACTCTTGCGGCAGTAATCGACAGTGGCTCACGAAAACCTGACGATATCACAGAACAGCTCTCTTCTTCATCATCTTCACACGCACGAATTTTGCGTATATGAAAAAAATTGGAAAGGCGTACTCAAGTCTTTGTTGCACGTACCCTGCGACACACAAACACTCTGCATAAGGTGTTGATTGAATTCAAATTGCTCTTTTTATGAGGTTGTGATTTCTCCTCAATAAAAATTATAGCGATTTCATGCGTTTAATTGTTTTATTTTTTATTTGTTGTTTGGAGTGAAATCACTTTTTTTTTAAAGTTTGGGGTTTCCGAATGAACCGTTTTTAATGAGTTATGAACAGGTCGTTTTTATGAGTTTTCGTTTATATATTTTTTGTTTCAAAGAAAGTTTCGAGCATCACTGAACTGAAGTGAAAGTTCGCCTTCTTGTGTAACGAGAGATTAATTTACACATGTTCCAGTGCTACCACTTGTAGGTTATTGGTGTGTGGTATGTTTAACTATATGTTGTGTAAATTTCCACTTACAGCCAGTGAATAACTGAAAAAATGCAAATACTTTAAATATTTTAGTTGTTTACCTCTCAATCAATCAAAGGGGATTTCTAGGGTAATGAAATTCGAAGAGATCTTTCCTCGAAATTATCCACTCAAGTGCCAAAACCTAAAGTGAAGTTGAATGATAAAAAACATACTCACCTGAATACACTCATTTTATGGACCAATTCGTATTAAATATCTCTCTACATGAACCAAACTGATTTCGTCAATTAAGGGATTAACTTTTTATCAGACAAGTAGAGCGTTTCACTAAATTTCATCGACCACCCCACGACATGATTGAGGCGATTATCCGAGCTGAGCGTGTCATTATACCAGCACATTTTTGGCTTCCACCTATTATACCATCTAAACTAGAATTCAAATAAAAAACAGGCAAGGAGACAAAAGTCGAAAGAGAAAGTGTCACTCTTATTAATAATATAACGGTCAATTGTGTGTATTCGTGATTTTACTCCATTAGAAGCACAATTTTCCAATCAGTGTAGCATAAAAAACAGGAGAAATCAGAGATTTTAAGCGAGTAAAAACATTATCCATACACGTCTTTTATCAATTTTTTAAAATGTTTATCCTTAAGCACAATATCATTATCGTGCTTATAAATAATTTTTCCTCGTTATTATAGATAACAATACGGTACTGATATTAGCCATCAGAAAAAGATATACCTACATATAAATAAAACTTTTTTAATGTCTATATGAAAAAGTATTAGAGTGATTCTTTACTTTACTAAGCATGTACTTACGCATATGTTTTTTAAATACACACATGGTCTGATATCATGATCAACTTTAGTTAAATACATGGTAAATATCGATGTATAGAAATTTACACACATTTATGTACATTTATTGTTTAATGTTTGTATTGATGTAGTACTACTGGCTACTGACAACTGAAAAGGTTGTGGTACTATAACATACTGACAAACAATATTAAACGCGTTGTATCAATTGTAACTGAGGAGAAATATTTTTGCGGGTTATATGCGGAGAGATATTACATGTACCATTCCTCCAACTTGTTATTGAGCCAAAGTGCAATATGCTCCGTGTTCGTTACTAAACTTATAGTAGTGCATAAACATAACTCTTAACTCTGTGTGTGATAACAATATTTTATGACAAATATCATCGTACATGTTATTTGTTTCGTGGACGACGACGATGGGATGTGACGAGGAGGACAAAAAAGACAGACAGAACGACTACCGCGGTAACAGTAGCTGAATGAACGCTTGCTCACAGAAGTAAAATCGAGATTCTGGAAGGAGCTTGTAATATTTGTTGTAATAAAACGTAATCATCTTGTCATTACAAATATTGAATGAACAGCAGCAATTCTAATTGTAAGAAAGCAGCCGTCTGTGTCTTACATGGATATCTGTCTAGGCTTGACAGTTCCGCACGAAGTTGTAAAAAGGAAGGAAGCACCTACTGCACTTTACTATATTCATTGAGTGATAGATAAACGACTCGTTATATCCAACCAAGTCAGTGCAATTGTTAACTTTAACTCGAGAAACAACTTTCATGCGTTGAAAAGAAAAAGAAGAAAAAAATACGTGGGATTTTATGAGAAACTTGCGATGGACATGTGAAAGTCGAGAAAGAGCTTCTTTTATGCAAGAAGCGTTGCTAAAGTCGTATATGAACCTTACTGGTTTTGAGTGTCTCTCCGTAAATGTTCCAGAAGCAGCAATATACGCAAACAAACAAGTGGTTTTTTACTGCAAATAATTATACCATCATTACTACTGCTACCAACAACATTGCTGTTGCCGTTAACATTGTTACTGATACCTATCCAGTAGCAGTAACAAGAGAGAACTTTTATTCGAAATTAACTGAGACAAGCGTGGGCTGAAAAATTGCCGAGCATAAAGCCGCAAGTTTGGTGGTGAGTGGGGCAATCGTGGACAGGAGAGTATAAGTTAAGTGAATCAGTTTTTACGGATACCACTTAAGCTGTGGTGCTGCGGAGGAGAAGCGGACGGTTTTCGAGCCGTTCCGCTTTTTCGTGGCTCCCACAAACCGGGACTCAATGTCCTACCAAACGCCACATGAACATCGACAAAAAGTAAGAACATTTTTTTCTTAACATTTAATCTAAACAAAGTAATAAAGTTAAATAAATGAGACGGTAATTATTCCCACTACTGATTTATTCGTGAGCATAATGACTTTTAGAACCAGTACTTATGTGTTTCAAAAAGGCATATAACGACAAGAAGAACTGCATTCTATTTTTAAAATGGCATTCATTACCAATCACATTGGCACTAACTGTCTTGCAACTTTGCAATGAGCATCATCATGCAAATCGAAACCCTAAAAATGTTTTCTATTTTTTGACTGTCTGGTTCTGGTTCCAAGCCGTTATAATTGAATACCTACAGACAATCGAGGCGGGTAGGCAATCCTATAGACCCGCATCATATCTCAAACGACGAATCAGCCATTAGCTCACCTGTCCGACTAGAAATTTTTATAAAATGAACGTTCTCCACGGTGAATCTTTCTTATTACCACTGTTATTATTATTATTATACAATTGCAATTGTGCAAACAACTTGAAGTGATAAGAATCAAATGAGATCTTTTGCATAGCGCGACTACATACTGTGTGAGGTGAATAAACACTGTTGCAAAAACCGTCATTAGGTTGAACTCTTCACAATGCATGTCATACATATCGTGTAGAGCTGCATGAAAGCAAGCAACATGCAATGGTACCCCTTACCTACTTGTTACCATTCATATAAAAATTAGGCAAGTAAGGTTGCAATACTTGCGGATTGTTCTCTAGGTAGGTAGAATTTATTACCATATCGTACATCACTAAAGATGAGCTATTAATGTTGCCATATTTGTACAACTATTTTACGATGGAAGGGGCGCCACTTATGCCAATTCTCTTGTGAGCGGTATTTTCTAAATTAGTTTCCCCATTAAATTAAAAATGACATTCGTAAAGATCCGTTAAAATAGGATATTGAAATTTTGTTATGAGCTCGTTTTATGGATATCGAAAATATGTGCAAGTAAGGCGGGTGCTAAAGCCCCAGAGCGAATATTACAATAGTGAAGGTGAGAGAGCAGAGGCCAGAGTCCGTCCATGGTAGCAGGAGAGGTGGTGCTGCTGATGATGATACGACGACGATGCAAGGCAAGAAAGAAGCTTGCCGAGGCTGAGCGAAGAAGAAAAGGAAAAGAGACAGAACATACATAAGATATTGTGCGTAAATAATAATAATAACAATAATAATTCAAAGGACCTTCTTTTCACAGCCATATTCCACAATAAGGAAGAAAGAATTTTTTCGTGGCTTAGAAGTGAAGAAGTCAAGGAGCAAAAAGAAGAATCAACAGAAGAGAGCTCGAGAGAGAGAGAGAGAGAGAGAGAGAGAGACTCTCTTAAAGGTTTTTCATATCGGCATTTTCAGGTGTAATGAAATTTTATGACCATGCTGGGGCTGTAAAACATTTCTGTCTAATACTGGAAAAGGCCCTCCTACAGACTTTGGAATCTGTTTTGTTTTTTCCCGAAAATCTCTTTTCTTCCTTTTCATTGTGGAATGAAATAACATACAAACTTTTTATATGACTGTTAGTTTGTAACAACAGCATCATCACAGAAGAGAGAAATTTCCTCCACTATATACTACTTACCACTACTTCTTCTGTCCATTTCTCTCTCAGTAATGCACAAAAACTTACAAATAATAATAATAAAGTACATCATTGGTAGTAGTGTGATGCAGTATGCATAAAATATGTGTGTATCTATTTAAGGTATATTAAATAAATAATGTGTATACCATGCAACATCATCGGTGTGGTTCTTAGCTTTTATACGTATGTACAAACAAACATCCATATATTATGCACACACATAAACAAGCAGAGAGAAAGAAAGAGAGTTTGTTGGACAATATAATATGCATTTTCTAATGTCGAATGTATTCTTGTGGAGGTGAGCAAGTGATCCTGGTGGTGGTAAATTTGGACCATTATTCCATCACAACTGAGAAAAATGTTTCCTTGGTTTCAATGTTTGTTGTTCAGTTATTATTATCATATTATTTATTCCTCTTCACTTATTTCTTCGCACTCATCCCGGCATTTTCTCCAATGCAATCAGTCTTCACATCTATAACATCTCACCCGTCGTATGCAGTTGCACACACACAGGTATATTTATTGGAACTGGGATGATATATAGCTAATGTGTGTGCGCATGGTGTGCACGCATACCTGTAAAACTCTGACTGAGCTACTATGATTTTGCGCTCTTCCTCCTTCCTCAGGCTCTTTGAAATACCTTCCATGATCTTATGGAGAGACTCTTTTGGATTACAGTATTCCCTACATCGTCGTCTTCATCTTGCTGGTTGTTGGGTTGCAGACTGCAGAGAGTCCAGAGAGAGGAAGCTGCGAGATTCATGTAACTTTGATTATTTGTAAGGGAAGAGACGAAATGTTGGAGCACTGCGGACACTCTTTTTCATCATGGTTCCCAGGTGACCATTATTAGAGGTCAGACGACCCACACGGAATAATTCCTGTGAAGAGACAAAAAGAGCTCATATAGACTGCCAAAATGAAAATAATAATGATAATGTGAAGCCCTCAAACCTTTTTTCTCTCTCTCGATTCATCCATCCACGAGAGACATGCACACGGTGACAATTTTATATTTCGTTCACAAAAATGTTCCTCTCTTCCATTTTTGAGAGACGAGACACTAGAACACAACTCAATCATCCTAGAAGTCCTCTTGTTCTTCTTCTCGAGTCTTTCTTCCATGCATACCAACATGGTTTACTTTTGAAAGAGAAGAGAAAAAAGGATGACAATAAGATTGAGCTGGTCACAAAACCATTCGTTAAGTTGGCAGAAGCTTATTGGAGCACCTTTCCTCTACACTCTGCATCTTCTCTGCTCTTCCTCTTCTCGGACTCCCACAAACGAGCCCTACCATGATTCATTCACATGTTTCACCTTTGAATCTAACCTGACATAAAATACAATAACCCAAAAGCCTTCATTTTTTCATACAATTGGTCACTCCAATAATAATAACAATACTGAAAGATGCGCTCCACATTATACAGCTTCTCAAGAAAGCCAAAAAGAAATACCTTTATAAGCCAAGAGAGACAGAGGAAGAAGCAGCGTTGATATTCTGACGACTAAGTCAAGAAACAACAGGTACTCTCAAGCCGCGCTCATTCTAGTACTACACCAGTAAAGTGTTTATTATTATTACAACTATCTACATGTATAATAGAAACGCACAACATATTATACAAGCAAACAATGTATTGCTATAACTTACAAAGCTGGTTTTAAAATCTATATTATTATTACAGATTTTTCTGTATTGCCAGTAACATAAATAAATATTCAGGCACATACAAACACATTCTCTCTTCCTCACTCGTGTGTCGCCTCTGTCGTAACTTCGACTTTCCATTCTTCACGAATATCATCCTCATCATCACTCCATTCTATTCTCGTAAAACTTGCAATTCAAGTGCTTTACGATTGACCGTCTCGATAACATAATTTTTTCAACATTCCAAACCATGTATATTATCCACGCATTCTTTTGCAGGGATTGCACTTGCACCCAAGTATTTATGCATGATATAATAATGGGAGTGCTCTTCAGCATTATTTCAATATCATCACTTTGCTCGGCAAATGATTTATGTGCATAATTATGCAGCAGGATTCATCTTTATCGCACTACTAGTTTTTAGCTTTTGTCCATTTCCTCGTCGCTTTTATGTAGCAACAAGAATTCTCATCATCATCATCATCATCATCAGTTCAGCGACATGACAAGCGATACCAGAATGAATTTATCATGGGAATTCTGCTAGCAAATATGATCTCTTCTTAATGCCATTTTACAATTAACTCTCAGAAATTCCAGCAAATATTCCAATAAAACAAGTACAAAGAAAGGATGTAAAATGATGTTGTGACTCGAACCGAGTTTAGTTGAGTCATTGTTCTTCTCACAGTAAAAATGCAGTGGTATTAGCAATATACGGAAGTACAGAGAGTGCATACAGAAGAGAATACGTTTATTCACTGCGTCGTTTCCTCTGATACAATGATAACAGGAATAATTTACTTTTTTTTTGCCTTGGTGAATTGGAAGTATGTGTGTACACAATTCATACTTCAAGGAATGAGATATGCATGCGTACTCAGAAACTCATGGATTTGCTACAGATCTGCTAATAAATGCTGGACACTAGTTTATACATTCGTCGTACTGTGTCCATATCAAAACTCGGAACACACTAGTAAAAATCATGTAGGCACAAGATACATTCTGCTTGGTTAATTTCATTATTTTCCTGGAACGACAGAAGCAAGCATTTTTGAAGAAAAAAAACACTTGAAGTATTTCTTCTCAGACGCTTGAGTAAAACGAAGAGGACAGAAAAAGAAGGAGACTTGTGGTTGCAGTAGTGAGTAGGTATGCTTTATACACACATTATTCGGGCAAGGGTTGTAAATGTAAAAGACGCACCTTTGTTTGCGTAATTGATTTTATATAATACTCGGCTCTTGACGTTGATGTCGTCGTCATCGCTTATTGCAGGACAGTGTGGTGATAAGATTAAGACAGCGCACACACATAACTAGGCAGTCCATTATTACTTATTATTACACGCGCACCATCATCATCATGTGCTCAGGTATGTATGAAGAAAAGGGGAAATGTAGGCATCATCAGAGAAAAATTTTATTACAAGAAATATAGAATACAAGAGTGGCTTATGTGTAGAGCATTTTTGTTCTCTGTGAGTGTATGAATGAACTGAGGAGGGAGATGATGAGCTTGTTGTGTTTGTACATTAACAATAAAAAATGTTACATCATTGCATTGTTGTCTGTTTTCAGCAGACGAAATGCTAGTACGAGAACTAGAATGTGTGTGGCAAGTTCGCTTCCGACCTTATTGAAAAGGACATTTTCGAATTAGGTTTTGATGAGTAGTTTTCATACCATTTTTAATGTGCGTGTTAATGCTTTATGCAATGAGAATTTCTACTAGCACATAGACATGACCATAATCGTCACAGTCATCATCGTCCCTAGTTAAATTCTTTAATAGGAATTTAAGAATGTCTTCATACTGCTTTATGATTGGCATATGACGAATGTCAAAAAATTATCCTATTTCCTTCAATTGTTGATGGATTAGGAATAATGGAGAGTGTTGAAGAAAAAACTCCAACCATGGAAATATTTGACCTTATACTGCAACCGAAACCACTTCCTTGTAAATCTTTTGTACCTAACACTAAAAGACAGAGCAAACGTTTCTACGTAGGGGTTTTCAAAGGTTATTTGAGCGAGAGAGGGTAGAAGACACGTTGGATTTTATTGGGAATGGAAAAGTGACTTTGATTCATGGAAATGGGCAATGTGGCCTTCTCTCTTCCGCTAAAACAATCGTTCACTAAATCACAGAGAGCAACCATGAATTCATTCATGGATATAAATATGATAGTTACAGCTTAAAACCTTCATAAATATACCGGCAGTTACCAGATTGATCGTTACGTAAGGTCTCTTTGATAATCATTATCTCGAATTTTACCTTTGTCAAAAATAAGACGGTATTTTTCTTCAAAAGCGTCATGTCACCATCATCTCCCGTATTTACATTGACTAAGACACAGACAATTTATTTGTTTTGAACATCAAATTCAGCATAATATATGAGAATGATTCAGCTTGCTAGACGGGAATGCATGACAAATTTGTATACTACTCATGCCTCCTTTCCATCACCCTATCGGCGAACAAAAAGTCGTGTAAAAGAAGACGCCATCACATATATCAATTGCTAATTATCATAAATCAAGCTAACGCACATTCTCAGGCACATATAATCTGCATATTACAGTCCACGAGATGATCATCGAGAAAAATATTACGCTACATCTCGCTGTATTATTATGCCGTGTGTTTATCGTCATCGTCAACAGCAACTAGCTCATTTATACGTGATCCTCGAATTTCATAATAAACATGGTCACAAAGACCCAGGCTATAGCAAGTGATTATGCTAGAGAGGAATTACAAGTACTAATTGTTGATCCACGGAGATCATAAGGCGTATAAGTAATTGAATCAATATAAAGCTCTTCTCGCGTTTGCACTTTGTACCTCTCTACAGATATCCGTACTATTTATAGTTTTTCTCGGAAAGTGACCTTAGCAAGTAGTTACCTAAACCTCACGACATTCGTAAATCCTACCAACAGTTACACGACAGATGCGGCCAGTTTGAAAGTTATTAGTTTTTGTAAATATAAAGCAAAATTGAATGATCATCTACCGGTCTGGGTTTTTGTTTATATGTAGTTTTACGTAGCGGATACGATAAAAGGGAATCAAGCATCATCTATTTTATCAGATAATACATGTTCGTAAAAATATATTTCGCAACTTGACATTCACATTTTTTCTCCTGATATGATTAATGATTTCCTGCATTTTTTTTTGTTTTGCTCTAGCATGGTTTCTAGGTGTAAAGAATCTGGGTTAACATGGGCTGAAGTTGCAAAATAAAAGAAAAAACGTTTGGTATCATTCAGCGATAAAAAGGGAAAGCATAATATAATATTGCATTATGACGACTGAATGATGAGATTGGAGTGAAGCGTGGTAATTTTAATTGACATTCAATCATGTTATCTAATGTACAGTCAGTCTGTGGTAGCCATACCAAGAGGAGTCTGTCGGAGATGAGGCTGATGACGGTGTACCAGAGTGCAATGCCAATGTCATTCCTCGATGAACTCAAATAATAGCAGCAACAACATCAACTGTGCAAATGATAAAAGAGAATAATTGAAGGGCAGTGAAATGGGCAAACAACTTACATGCACAAATCCTTAGATAATCTTACTAATCATTGACAAAATAGTTCCGTGTCCTAAAACAAATTTTCACAGAAATGTCAGTTGACCATGAACAAGAGATGTGAGCGATGGAATGTCACGATTATACTATATTGTTTTATCAAATAAAGAGCGTGTCTTTTTATTTTACACCATATTATTATAATATGCTTGCGTAGATACACATTTTGTTTATTTATTTGTCTACGGATAAAAATAATAATGCTGATACGTATAAATAATGCTTACTGTCGAGGCGTTGCAACAATCTCGCATCCTAAAACGCGTTGATGAAAAAGATGATGGTAAAGTTTTATATAGATATTCATCTTCACGGGGATCATGCGTCATGCATAAAAAACAAACCCCACCATCACCACTGCAAGATTTGATTGGGTGACAAAACCTTTTCTTTCCTTCCTCCTTCCAGTGATTGTTATCAAAGAGAGAATGGTCCGTAGTCCGTTGGAATCCCCTTCAAGTCTAAATCCTGCAACTCAAATCTGTTTTTTAAAGCACGTTCTACCTGCGCATTACTTGTCTGGTAGATTCCGGAGATAAAACGATAAAATAATAGATATAAAGGCATGATTAATACTATCTGCTTCAAGTGATATACACATAATACAATGATAATAACAGTAATAATGACGATTAGTACATTACACAACTGAGAAAACTCCGCTAAGTACGTATGTGCGATTACGCTGGGAAGCTTTCTATCTCACCATTTGACCGGCAGCGACGTGCTAAGATGTTCACAGCATTGTTTAGCAAATGAAACGAATAAAGCTCACATCAGCAACAAAGAGAACAATTTGAATTTAGAGGATAAACACGGCGTGACCATCTGATATAAAAAAATTAGTTTACGAACCAGCATAATTTTTCTGTTCATGAGCAATGCATTTACCGACAGATTGTCTGGTATTGTAGGGTCATTAAATTATATAAAAAAACAATAATGTACACTAAAACAATTCACCTAGTAAAAAACTTTCTTTCCTTGTCGAAGTCCATTACTGTGAGATCTAATGTTGGACGCAAGCAAACGTTAGCCAGGTGGAGATGATGCATAAATATGCTTTCTAGAAATCATTATGTATGCCCCAGTCCAAAACCAAAGAGTGAGGGAGAGACTTTGAAAAGCTCATAATGGCTATTACGGTGCGCCTCTCTCATGCTAATTGTTTGTTCAAACGAAGTCTCTTACTTGCTTGTTAATTGACCTCTGAAGAAACAGACAAGAAACTTTCAGTAATTTTTATATACAAGTCTTATATATTTAGCATGCTTTCTTTTTGGAATGTACCTTTCTGCTGCTTCAGAAATTCCAAGAATAGACAACGCAAGCACCATTTCCTATATAATTTCACAATGTTCATACTTATATATTTTTGTGCACTTGTTATCTTCTACTTTCTATTACATTGCATTTACATCAAGAATAGCTTGTTCCACAAAATCAACCCTTTCCAAAATCGCCTGTATGTATGATAAATAGCTGAAGCTATTGTCACAAACCAAAACTTGACCTTACGTCCCATTTATTTGAATTAACTGGAATCGCCACCGAGCACATGAATGTGTGCATATTATCATATTTTGAAGTTGCATTGCAACTAACAAGTAGAAACTTGCAATAAGTCTCATGAATAAAAGTAGTACAAAGCACAACTCAAACTGATTATATAGAAATCATGCTATTCACTACCGTTCTGTATAAAGTTCTGTTGACATGAACATTGTGTAATTGTTGGCATGAACTTCTTTTGCCAGCTTTTTACAAAAGATTACTGGTAGAGTTACTTGAGGCCACCAAGAAGGTTGTGAGGTGGTGGGGTCAATGACAAAAAAACTTTTTATTGTGTAACGAGTGACTTATGGGGCGATGTAAACTCATGTAACAAGAAATCCGGATGACAACTGATACAACAACTAGAGTCTCGGCTATTGCGACTTATGCAAAAACACAAGCACAATGCCTGTAACATTGATAAATTAGTATTACAGGAAAAATTACGATCAGATCTGTCAAAAAAGCAAATTTTCCAGCTAAGCCTGCAGAGATTACAATCTCAACATAAATAGATGTCAAGCCATTTTCTTTGATGTACAACTGGTGACTTTTCTTCCTCTTGTGCTATTCTTCCCTAGAGCTTCTTCTTTATTTATTTGCACACGACAGTTCTTTTATGCAAGTAGACAGATGGCTGAACTTAATAAAATTTATATACATTTTGCTTGAAAAGCACAACGAGGAACATTGTAAAAAATATCATCAGGGCATGGCAAGGTGAAAACATTTATTGTCATTTTCAACGCAAATAATCCATAGATTATATTTTGAGGTAACTAAATCTTAATTGCATAAAAAATGAATAGATAAAAGCAGACAGGCCACCTCACTCTTTGTTTCCTTTGGAAAAATATGCAGGCGATCCATATTGTGAGACTTTTAAATATGCGTGATTATTGTGGTAATGACATTATATGGTTTTTAACATTATTGTCATTGTTGCTAGTGTTGCTCATTTTTGTAATATTTACATCATATTTATTATTGCTATTAATCTCTTTGTGCTGTTAAAAATGCAAGACATCAAACTGCATTTTATCTAGTTTTGAAGAAGAAAAAACAGCATGAAATATGGACATGGCTGTGGATTTTTTTATTGTCGACATTTATCATCAGCGCCATAATATTCAATATTCAATATATTATTATTCCCAAAAGGTATTAGCATATTTTTCTAAAAGAATGTCTGTTGCTCGAGCATGCGTTATACGGTAATCTTCTCTCTCTCTCTCTCCGAAGCTGGTGAATTGTATTAAAGTTGAGATGGTGTGATGCGCTATGTTTATTAATCCAGGAAGAAGTGGAAGATTTATCGTGTGGAAGGAACATGATTCCCTCGTCGAACAGGACTATCACCCTAATCCAATATGAATCTAATTGAGTAAAATGGAAAATGATTGGGATATGAATCTCAATAGCTTGACGGTTTGCATGTGTGTCTGCAAAGGTGTGTGTGCATTATGTGGTGCATCATTTTTTATCGCATGTGTCCACTTTTCTGTCTGATGCAGGATTAGCACAAAAAGGAGTAACGACAGAAAACTGGTATACGCGTTGTAATCGGCGGAGAGTGTTATTATTTATTTATTTTTATTATTACCTATACATTATCTGAATATGTCGTGTAGCCGAGCATTACTTGTGGCACTACTTTGTAGTAAAATTTTAAAAGTGAAGAAGATGATACTCAGTATTTTTCAAGAGGGGTGTTCTTCGTAGTTGATTTTTTTTATTTGGTGAGGTCGTCTCTTACTGTGCCGATTTTTTTCCACTCATTTACCACTTTGTTGTTTATTTAATTTATTCCTGCCTCATTTTCCAATGACAAAGCGGATTACATAGTATCAAGTATGCAAATTTAATGAGTTGCAGTTTTCAAGACGTCTTTCTGTGCGGATTAAGCCGTCTCCATCTAATTTCTAAAGTTGACTGAAAATCGTGTATTGGTCTAAGTATCTGCATGTGTGTGT
>JAQIXW010002900.1:0-14252 GCA_034700685.1 Willowsia buskii | reverse complement strand
GGTTTTCTGCTAATGTATCACACGTCTTTTTGACACAAGCGATTAGTTCCGATGTTGACAACAGGTTATAGTTTCCGGCAATTTTTTCAAATTGCCCCATTGACTGTTCTGCTTTATGTGCCATTGTAATAGCAATTACTTTTGTACACACTCAGCAAATATTTAACTTTTGATTACTTTTGACAAGCGAGCTCAGCTCGTTGTGTATGCGTTGGCTGCTCAGACGGAACTTATGTTCCTAGTTCCTTCCCCTCTTGCATGAATACCCTACGAAGCATTTCATATAATATGTAAAAACACCGTTTCATTTTTATACTATTCTTGTTCTAATCACAGTCCAAAGCCAAAAAGTTCCTCTGTCTTTTATACAAAAGCCCCAAACCCATGTTTACTAGCATATTACAGACATGCAAAGCGCAAGGTAAAAAGGGCTTAAAAATTACATATAATATTTACAAGTCGATGAAAATGATGATAGATGCACTTTGCTTGCCGTGCACACTTGCTACTAACTTTTTTTATTACTCACACTTTACCCTCCTCTTCACTCCCTCGCTCTTCATCATTCGTTTGCCTGTTTATATTCCCTGCATACACTAAAAACACACCCCTATACTCATTATTATATTTTTTCTGCGTGTATTTTTAATACCTGGCTTTTGATGTCGATGATATCACGATAAAGCTAAAAAAAATAGAAACTATTGAAAACTAGGAACCCTATAATGATATCATTTCGATCCATTCTCTATATAACCATAATATATATAATATCCATGTACGCTTTACAGTTAATGTAGGTATATCGTCTCCATTAAAAATAGCTTAAAAATCTACTCACTAATAACAAATTTAAAAACAACTACTGCCACCACCATTGAAGCGTCGTCATTTGTTTGTAAAATCAAAACTGAATCTCAATGTAATAAGGTATTTTCCATTTTTATTACGATTTCAATGTTCAATCCTCATCCTCACGTACATCAGCACATCATCATAATATCATCCTCATTGCATATGTTGCATTTCGTTTTCCGTTCGGCACACTCCACTTATCCGTATATTCTTTGTCAGTCAGTACTCCACTAACCAAAAGTCAGGTTACACCTACCTAAAAACGTGCGTGTGTTGTGTATTGATAATGGCAGTAGTTGAACTTGATTGAATTTTTTTCGAGTGCAGTGGCCGCTGTCCAAGAGTTTTTCAGCTTTTGTGAATCAGCTTCCGATTTAGTATACATTCTCAAAATCATGAATATTCACCTTCATATCACAAGCTTATCATAAAAGATTATCCACACACCCTGTTCTCCCAAGAAAGATAAGCAAGAAAGCTCAAGATAACGTGAATCGTAAGTTAAGCATAACAAAAGTAAATTATGTAAATAAAAACAATCATTTTAATTGTCCAGTGAGTTGTCCAGCAATATTGGGTAGGCAGAGCATTCACACATACAAACTCCCTAATTACGTCGTGTAGTCCGTTTTCTAAGAAACGACATTCTTCTCCATTCCCAAATTCCCACACTAGAAAACCACGCATGTTATGCATACAATTTAAACTTCTTTTTATCATCTTATATAATATTATGCCTATTAATATTACAGCAAGAAAAGTTCTCGTGTGAGAGATGACGGTCCGTTTCATCATCATCAGCATTACCATCCAGAAAAAATATTAAAATAAGACACGCTATCTCGTGATGCAGTTGTTGTTGCAGTTGTGGACATAACGCATTTTTCTTTTGATAAAAAACGTGGGATCCCCATCCAATCCAACCATTATAAAAAGCAATTCCTTTCTTCTTGTCAACGAAACAGTTGTTCTTGCTCTTGTGTTTAAAAAAGGAAAAGTCCAGTTCAGTGAACAAAAAAACATTTTCAAACATTACATGAGAGAGGACACATACAAAAGACGGAATGGAACGGCATCATGGAAAAAAGTAATTCTCGCTACTGACCAAAATCAAGAGTCACTGGCTTTGTTCACTTTTATTATACGTGGGTTTGGTGGCTGGTGGTGAGTAAAGCGCTGACAAAAGCAAAAGTGAACCCCTCCATCCCTGAAAACATATCGTGTAAGTATTCAGTCAGAGTAAAAAAGTTTTCAAGAAAAGACTTTTGTCTTTTCTTTTGATGATGATGTACGTTTATACATGTCTGGAGAGAGGGTTGGTGAATTGTTGAATGTAAAAAATGCATTGTATGTGCTCTTGATGATGATGATGTGTATAGTAATATCGTTTGGATGTATGGAACAAGTGGATATTGGATTTGTTAAAGTATACAAGTGCATTCTTTCTTAGCATTCATAAAAATATTCCTTAGCTCAATATATGAGAGAAGGAGAATAAGAAAGACGAGGGAACACAAGTCACATTATCATCGTCATAGTCAACTCTGTACTTTTTGCTCTTTGCTGGCTTGGCTCATTTTCGACGTGTGTGCAACGAGTGAAGCAGAAAGAAGGTAAGAAAGCCCTCAAGTCTACACAGTGATGTAGACAGTCAGTTGGTCGACGACGACCGTGCAAGTCATTTGTGCCTGTGTGTGTGGCTTCATGAGATTTTCATACTCTTCTCACCTGTACGCATACACTTTGTTACTATTATATCATTATCATTTCAAAAGAGATTGAAAGGGAAAAATTCCTTTGGTGGTTTTGGTTAGCAAGAAAAGCTGTCTGCGAACCCCACTTGTTGCTTGCTATCTAATCTATTCTAAAAAAAAGTTTATTTCTTTCGGTTTTTCTTTCATGTAAAACGTTTCGCTCCCTCCAGAAAATATAGCGGCTCCAGTGGCCAGAGAGAGAGGAAATAGATTTTTTTTTTCAAGTGAGCCATTATTCATTATAAAACAATATATTTAAACATTTAACAAAAATAGCAACAGATTAGAAGGACATAATCTGTGCCAGGAACTTTCATAAAAAAAATTGTGAGTTTTTTGTGGGAGTGACGAGTTATTTTTGCGGGTGCATACTGTGGTGTTTTGATAGAAGATAAAGAGCTAATTGTTAATGATGACGAGTCAGCCTCTCTCTTTGTGACAGTGTCAACCTTGTGGTTTATTAGGCACCGCATCTATTTTTTATAGAGGCTCTATAAAATCCCGAATAAGAATAGAAGTATTATGATAACATGTACTTCGACCACTCGTTGGTGCACCGTGATTTCTCTAAAGAGCTTAAATTTTCCTTGAGCCTTGGAACAAAAACGTGCAAGTGAAAATTCTTACATTATATACCTATGTGTTATATTTATTATGCGAGCCAATTCAGCTGACGACACACAACGAAAGAACTTTGTTATATGCGAATTAAGTGTTGTGCTTAAAGAACCGGAAGGAATCCTTTGCTGCACATAGGAAGAAAAAAGAAGAAGCTGTTGTGTGAGGAGTGAGAGGGAAAAGTCTGCATAAAACCCACAAATCCGATTTTCAAGGTAAGATTGACATTCATTGTTTTTCAAGTAGCCTTTATAATAGTGCGGTGGTGTGATGTGATGTCTATACGATTATAAAAGTGACGCTGCGCTTGCTATGCACTTGTTTGTCTGCTCTTTTGCAACAAGGTAATGCAACTGCATGCGGAGAGAGATAAGCAGCATGTCTATTAAGTAGCGTGTAAAAATAATTAGCAAAAAATGGGACTCATTTCGTTGATTCCTTTCGTATTATCAAGAAGTATTTTGTACTGCTTTGTTGAGTGAGGTGGAAGGAAGGAAGGAAATATATAAAATGACTCGACTATGCATACCAAATCGAATAGATAGGTATACATAATCCAATCCAAAGTAGATTTTTTTAATCAAGTGAATCTTTTTTTTTCGCATTCGAAAACACCACTGCTGCTTCCTTCGTTTATCTACGTAGACAAACAAGTGTGCATCGTATAAACGATGTAATAATGAAATGAAGTGGTGGGGAGGTTGTTAACTTTTTTGACAAGAAGGCAAAATCTAATGCAGAAAATGTAAACGAAATGAAAAAAAAAAACTATATAATTCTTTCGTTTAAGAGAGATTGTCTGATTTGAGTTTTGCTGCTTCTCCTGCTATCGCTACCATACCTATTTATTATGCAGGCTGCGTACTTCCTTCTGAATTTGAATCTGAAATCCTCCACTCCATTCATTTCAAGTTTTTACTTCTCCAAACCAATCCACCAGCAAACACAAATACATACACGCGACAACACAACAGGAGACAGACAACCAAACCAGAAGGAAGCATTCGCTCTTATCGTATCGCAAAAATTCTTGAAACTTTTTTCAGGAGGATACGGATGAAATGCACGGAAAAACTTGGAGTTTCTGTTTTTTTTTTCAAGAAAAACATTTTTTATTATTATTTCACTGAAGCAGGAAGGAATAGAAAAAAAAGAAGCAAGTCTATCAATTCAATATTTGCACGATACATTATTTGAAATTTCTTAGTCATCCTCATCAGGCATGCATATCAGAGGAGTAAAACAGATCTGGAATCCAGATTTTCAGGAAGTTTGCTAAGCTCTTTTACATTTCACAAGCAGAGGCAGGAGGAAGAAGTAGAAAGAGAAAGAAATGAGGAGAGGAAGGATTTTCCCTTGTAAATCTGCGTTTAGACAATTATGTATAAGGTTGTTAGGTTTAGGTTGTGATTTTTTTCTGTGAAACGTTCCTCTTGTAATCACGAATAAAGCTGCCAGCTGTGAGCAGCCGGGGAGCAGTAGAGCTTGGATTGAATTTGAGTTTATTTCCTTCTACAATATTCTACGTGTGTGTATAAAAAAAATTTGTTTTATCATTTCTGCAATTCATTGAGACTTTATCGTTATTACTTTTCTTCGTAAGACAATGTGTGTGATCCTATCTGTGGGGTTTCATTGCTTTGCAAGATTCATTTTACAGTTACATTTTGTGGAAATAATGGATGCAATTGTCAATAAATGACATTTGATTCAGTAAAAGAAAAAAATAATCTTCCTTTTTTTGCGTATTCCTATTTCTGGAAAGCCATGAAAGCATTGTCCTCATTTATACTTGCTTCACTTGCTTATTTTTTACTTCCAAATGCAAAAAAAAAAGATAAAATAAAAATGCAAAGTGAAGAAGCTGGCTCCTGCTCCTTGTCCACAGTTGACATCCTCTTCAATGACCCATTACAAAAACACTTTTTACAAGTTTCTTATCGCATCTTAATTAGGAACAAGACTTAGCCATCAATCGAAGCTTTTCTACAAAATTAAAAATAGCAAAGTCAAACTGATACGACCTGAAAGACGCCTTGTTGATTAGTCTATGATGTCGTTCTGAATACTACAAAGTACCTTGTGATTTTTTGCAATCTATATTAATTCTTGGCATCATATTTTCTGGGCAATTTTGATAAAAGTACATGTTTGCGAATTCCGATAAAAGACTGAGAATCCACACTCGTTCATCGGCTTTCAATGCCTTTTAAAATGCAGTGTGAAATATCTGGAAGCATATGTAACTGACTTAAGACATGCATTTTCTTTTCTTCTGATAAAATTCTGTTGAACTAAAAAATGCAAGTTGGAGAAATCATTGACCCTCTTTATTGATATTTTGCACTTTCATCACCCGTGTGAAGTAAAGACTCTGGCCAACATATTACACAAAATGTTTTCCAGTCACAAGTTAGTTAGCTGGCAAATTATTAATTTTCTCTCTTTTCGACACAAATGTACAAAAATACTTAAGGATTGATAATTGCTCATTTACTAGTCACGTAGTCACATTTTGACCTTTGAATGACCAACCTGTTTTTTTTTGCATGTAGATCCAAGAACAAGAGAAGCCATTTAACATGCATGCATTGATTTCATTATTGTTTTTTGTGACGACTAACGACAATGCAATTTTGTGCATCAGCTTATTATGCAAAGCTAAAACCTGATGTTTATGATGATGGGCGATGAGATTACATTCTCAAGTGTATTTTTTTGAATCCTTCCTTGTCATTTGGCTGACTGAGCATTTGCGATTGATCATTCTCAGATTAAGAAACCTATTCTGTATAAAGTATTATGACTCATTCATGGACAACTCATTATATAATTATCGCTTGCTAATATATTTTACATGTATTTGTGCAATCTACAATACCACCGAAGCCATTCCGTCTAACTTTTATTTTATGCGCTCAGCAAAAGTACATATATTTATTACCCTTAATGAGTCTGGTTCTCATGCATCACTGCACTTTTCCTCTTCATCATCCTTTTTTGACGTTCTCTAATTACCTACTTGGCCTTTCTTCTCTCGGCTTCTCCTTGACACGTCTTTCTTCTCCTTCATTTCCAGAGGAGAACAAATAAAAAAATGTGCATCCACTGTTCCACGTTCGGTATATTATATTGCATTGCTCATTTCAACTCCGTTAGCATCAACACCAAAAGAAAAAGCACAGCAAAGTCTCTTTTTACGACTGCATATTATAGTACCATTAACCAACTGCGGAACAAAAAAGTCTTGAATAAATCGCATTAATGGACATATCGTCTCTAAGCACAAAGCAGCTTACTCAGAAAAACATGCTGGAGGCTCGTTGAAAACGAAAATGCTAGTTGAAAGGGAAAATATGTAATGATATTTAAATGAAGTCATTCCACATGAAAAAAGCAATATCTCTCCAACTATATGGTTTCTTATTCACATAAATGAAGAAAGAGAGCCGACAAAGTCGTTGTAGAAGTTGTACGCGCAGAGATGATGGATCATTAAAAGGGTATAGAAGGTATATATTTCGGAATAAATAAGATGTCGTATAAAAAGGCACCAGCATGAAATGAATAGGGAGAATAATTGCAAGGCAGAAGTGGAAAAAGAAAATGAAATGATTTTCATTGCAATCTTAGAATCATCTTGTTTAGTTTTTAATGTCTTGTCGGTTGTGCCGAAACTATTTAGTTGGTGAGGATGATCATCATAAAGACTATGGGAGAGGACAACTGTGAGGGAATTATTTCATTTCATAATTCACACGCACTCCGCCTCCTCCACTTCGTTTTATAGTCAGTCAGTTTGACAGCTTGGTGATGATGGCTTCTTCATTGGTTTGTCATTTTGTCGTTGTATGATGTGAAATGCTATTATTCATGAAGCAATAAAGATATATGTACTGACAACGATTAGTGCGATATGTGATGATTGAAACGTGTTGATGATATTGTTAGTATCATCAGAATATTAATGTGTAATTCCTGCGTGCAGTTTTTAGTGCTTTTAAGGTACACGCTTTACATTATTTTTTAAAGCTGTCATAATCATTTGAGAACACACATAACATTTATATTGAAAACTAAAATCACCATCATAAAAGTTCATTCAATGTAAAAGACGGCATCGGAAATGTTTTTCAATGTAGCTAGGTTAAAGTTATGGCTTGAAATTCATAGCGTAAAATGGAAAGTATCATATTTCAAATGCAGAGATTGCAACAAACGATATAATATGGGTTTCAGGAGTTTATGATGACTTCAACTTATTGGAATTCCATTTTCCACATAATCCTTACAAGTCCATATTCTATTTGAACTATTTGAAATGTACATTGAAAGCACATCCGGACTTTCAGAGATCATATTATATTCAAGTCTGACATATTTTTATCATTTGCTCTTCTCTGCAAAACACATACGTGTTTTATGAGAAACTAAAACTATGAAACATTTCTTTCCAGAATCATACGATGAACAAAGTCATATTATTGCTCACGATAATGTTTCAACTTTAAAAACTAATCCCAATAATGTGTATAAAGCGTGGTGTGACGAACTCTACATGCTGACTTTTGCATGCATAGGAAAAGTGTTTCATATATGCTGAATGTCACCTTTTACCAGTCTGCTGAATAACATAATTGCAGTTTAGCTAGTGCATCTACACAGTCGCGTCTTGTGTCAGCAAAAGTGATAATGAGGGTGTCATCATCACAAAAGTACCACTTCTGCAGTGTGTAATAATGACATACCATTACCACACTTGTCATTATCCTTTTGCTCGGTGCAAGCAAATGACTATTTTCATGTCCTTCTTCTTAAAAGTATTAATATACCACATTTAGTTACTTTTGTCCAGACTAAATATGCATCAAATCCTTGAAACGATAATCCTTTCTTCCTGCATGTGAATATTACATAATAATTTTATTGCTTAAACGTCATCATTTTTGTCCTGCTTCTGGTATTTCCTGCAAAGTCAATGCCAATGACAAAAAGAAAAGATGTTGTTCGCTTACGTAATGATAATCGGAAGTGCCAACCTGTAAAGCAATTTTTGTTCAGCTGTTGCATGCAGACAGGTAATATCGAGTCTATGGCCTTTTGTGCAGAGCACTCCTTCATCATCATCCCCATCATTCACCATTTATCTTCCCATGACTAATGAGTTGACACAACAATATATGGTGTGGGTGGATTTGCTGTTTGCTACTATACTGCTTTGCGTCTCCGTTACATTGTTTACCTTTGTAGGCGGTACTAAACACTTTTTTTTACAATTTACCGTATTCTCCGGATATTTCCCAAATATGGACTGATGATAGCGTCTTTCTCGTCACTTGTCAAAACTCTTTTAAAATCCCGACCCGATGATACATCAATTGCTTGTCTGTACCTATCTATCTACGCCTATGTGTCCGACCCTTCTCTCCATCCTGAGAATAAAATGCCGCTATATACCTACTTGAAAATCCTAATACCTACCTATCGTAATATATTTTACTGTACAGTAAAATAGAAAGGAAGTCGCGGATAACAAGCGTGTTACATACTCTCTCGGAGAAGAATAGCATCGCATAACAATGTAACGTCGGAGTGGTGGTAGCCTGAGAAAATAACAAGAAAAAACACTAAAAAATATATTACGTATGAACATAATTTTTACCGTTTTTATGTTCTATGATGTAACGTACATATATGTACTATACACAGGAGTTTGTGGACTTCATTTTATTGTCATTTTTTTACCAATGATTTGCCACGCTTTGTTCAATTTTTTATATTGTGCCAGAGCTGCTACGCTTATTTTACGGTATATCATCATTATCCATTATCAAACCTAAAATAGGCGAGTATATTGTTGTTATTATGTACTTTGGCTGGTTTGAGGCTACCGCCCTTGTAGCGTTTAATCATGCATTACATCAGAAAGCCGGTCTTTATTTTCTTCTTATTAAACAATTTTCTTGTATACCCTGCTCGCATGCATCTGCCTCCTTCTTCCTTTCTGTTTGATCCTCCTCAGCAGCTTCTTCTTCTTCTTCATCTATTCCACTGGGAAATCTTTTTGTCGTGAGAACTTTCTTCGGTTTCAGAGTGGATGTTTACGTTGCATGCTGGCATGGCATATTATGATGAAAATGATGCTGATTGAAATGGAAATGTAAACTGTGTAAGAAGCTCTCTGAAAAAAACTCATCATCACCATCAGCAATACTACTTACGTTAACTATGTATGAAAATGTATAGAAATAAAAACGCTTTTAATTTTTACGATTATTCATATTATCGCATAGTTTATGATGTATGCTTACGTGCTTGGAAATGAGTAAAACCTCTTCGGACTGCTTCAGGCTGTGATTTCTTCTCCTACGATGAAGATCATCATGATACACGATAGGAAAGAAAATAAGTGATTTTTTTTTCTTTCTCTTCGTTCTTCACTCCACACCATACTCATCGAGACATATTATTTTTTATGATTTCCTTCGTGAGCTAAAACGGGCAAACTTTAGAAAAAAAAACTTAACCTGACTCTCTAGCTTTCTTAGAGTTATATGTGGTATGGCTAAGTGTAAAGAAACATGCTTGTTTTTTTAGTACAATGATGATTGTTAGCTTTGATAAGCCTTTGACTCTTGTATGCATGCACACATGCATATTATCTGCATACACATGTTATTATATAATAACGTTTGTATTTATGTATGGATAAATACGCTTACCTTCTTCCTTTTTCCCGTGAACCTGAACCTGGCTGATGATGCCGCTTTTCCCTTTACAAAAAACGAACAAAGTAAAACTATCTATATATTGTAGAGGTATGCCATATGGATGGATGGTTGGAGAGATGATGATGGATTCCTCTCTCTTCGTTGCTGACTCCTATCGCTCATTCTATTTTAATAATACGCCTCCTCATCCATCCATGCAACAACAATGTAACAGCAGCACCGCCACCATCACCACCAATACAGTATTTACATTGCATAATAAAGTAACACACTTATTATCTGTCTGCCTTTTTGCTTACTATTGTGTGCATTGCTCTGCTTTCTCATGATAATCATTGTCAGAACTATCCACATCATATTTGCTGCGTTTTTTCATTATTATAATAACGCAATATATAGAATATATTTTTTTTTTCAAAATGTACAACAATCAGCAGCATGCAACAATGATGAACGTAACGCAGAAGAGCTATAATAGAACATTATTTTGGCATCATGCAAGATAGTGTGTGTAAATACTTATACGTGGAAGCGTTGGCGGTTTATTATTATGAGCACGGTGATTTTTATGGACATTGAACCTGAACGACAGAATAAAATGTTATGTTAAATGTGTATATATGCGTTTGTGAGTGTGTCGATGGAAAAAAAGGTGATGGGATGATGACTGATGTGTTGCACAAATAAATGCAAAAAATTGTAAATTGAACTATTCCTTTTATAGATGAGCAATAAGCAAAATATATACCCAGCAGCAGAAGACGAGTAGAAAAAAGCAAGAGAGAAAGAATGAACGGTAATGGGTGTCGGAAACTCTTATTTAGTCTCTTCTGACTGACTGTCTGGCTCTTCGTTTTTTTCTTTTTGCTGTTTGGTTTGGTTGTTGAAGAGGAGTGTAATGCAGTGTGTAATTGCAGGAGTAAATAAATGCTTTTTATGACCAGTTATAGAGTTAAACATAAATACACACATTTATTAGACACACCACACATTCAAATAAGTTTAACGTGAAATGTGGTTGTGGTCTCACTGCGTAATTTTCTTTACTTGGTTCTAAGGCCGTAAAAAATCAAAACATTTTTACCAAAGAAGACGATTATCTCATAAACATTAGCATTTTGCTGCACGCAGTTGCTTCAATGC
The DNA here is from genome assembly GCA_034700685.1 of Willowsia buskii. Classification (NCBI taxonomy): domain Eukaryota; kingdom Metazoa; phylum Arthropoda; class Collembola; order Entomobryomorpha; family Entomobryidae; genus Willowsia; species Willowsia buskii. Next base: position 3,151 of record JAQIXW010002900.1, on the reverse strand, counting down.
TAGTTCGTAGACTAATTATAATGCAAATTTTCACCAGTTACTCGGAATAAAGTAAGAGATGGGATAGATATGTATTGGAATGTACTTATCATCATGCACATAAATTTTTAAGAATGTTCTATTCTAGCTTAAAATCCACTAGGTCTGACAATTTCCTTATGTGCGATCATGTATCTTCTTCTACCTAAATGTGTGTACATATCTGATGATCAGTTGTATGCAATATTTTTATTGGGCCATTTTACTTCAGTTTTTAGTAATGCACAGTAAAATTAGCAGCAATAAAATATAAGGGTGATGGTCTTATAACTATGTCTAAGTTTATATTCTCGCATTAACGGAAAAATGCACTTCGCACTTTCTAGTTGAACTTTTTATGAGAATATTAGAAGAAAACCGCCGTTGTATACACTCGTAACTTATCATCAGCTGAACCCGCAAGCAACAACACATTGCTTTCTTTGGAGTTCTTAGTAATTAGAAAAATACACATTGAATATCTTATCTAACATAAAATTAACATTTTTTTGCACAAGTTTCATCTGTGTTCACTCTTGATTCAAAAAAGTCCTGAAAATATCATTTTAATTAATGCAAGGGTCATGACCAATCTATTTAAAAGAAAATGCTTTAGTATTGAAAAATTAGTTTATCTGCTGTACGACTCCTGTACTCAATAAAAAAATCAAATTAACGTTTTTTTTTTCAATTATAAAATTTAAGAAAAAATGTGCATAAATATGTGGATGATAAGATGATAGATGGGCGTCTTCAAGTTGAGGACTGACGATGAAAAGTCAATTGATTAGATTCGTTCTGGAAAGTTTGTGCAAAGGACATGATGAAGTGAATCTATATTCGAATTGCAAAATGCAATAACCAGTCACAAAGTTGATAACGAAGATGATGCGATGATATGATGATTATTGAAGAATATGAGATAGTAATGAGCACGTTGAAAAAATGACTTCTTGGGAAAAGATGATAATAAACATAACGAATGATGATGGTGATGATGCCGTTGCTTGTGATGACTTTATTGCAGGATGCACAAAAAATTCTGTGTAATACCCATTTGAAGAACTGCGTAGAGATGACAGAGTAATGAACTATGCGAAAAAGGCTATAGAGTCGGGCCAGGGCAGCAGAGCATTCGTCAGCTACTCAATTTTTTTTTCGAGAAAAAAGCCAAAAGAAACGCTATCTTCGAAAAACAAAAAAAGTTGTAAAATGGAAAGAAAGACAAGTGCATGTTTAATTTAATAATGTGGCATGTTCTTTTCTTAATGCAGTAAAAATAAATGGATCCATCATCGTCATCCCCTTCACATAATCGGTTGAGAGGCACAAAAAAATAAAGAAAGATGGACTTGCAGACAGATCAGGAAGAAATCATTGTACTTTTACGTTGCTTCTTTCATTTAAATCTTTTGCTGCCTAACTTGAGATTACTGCACGATTTGTTGTAATGAAATCATGATATTGCATGCCGTGTTGTGTGGTGCTTTGTTATAATACTGTTGTGTTGGTGGCGTGGCAAGGCATTATGGCATCATCCACCCTAATAAAACTCAAAACGAAAACGAACAAAGGCTTTTCCCAGTCCAAAACTCAAAACTATAAACTGACCATTGACCATCCTTTCTTTTGTGTTTTATTATTCTCCCAGTACTAAAGCAAAATCTAATAGTCATTCATTTCCGTAAAGATTCCGTGGAAGAAATTGAAAATGACGGGAACAAAAACTTCTTTTCCGTTAGAAACACGAGCAAACAGGTGAACTCTAAAATGAAAAGGTCATTTCATGCTAAAACTTAAGGAAAAAATTGTAACTTGATCGAGATGGGAAGAAAGGCAGGAACAAAACAGAAATTGAGGGAGATGATCAGTTACGTTTGCCACGACAAAGAAAAGTAACAAGCTTAATTGGATGTGTCAGTGGTGTGGTGCATGGTTTTTTGTAGTTCTGTCAGTTTTATTGAAAATGCGTATAGGTATTATATTTCATCTTGAGTGTTATTTAACAAGTTTATTATGTCAGAGTTGGAATGCGTGCAGGTACATCATTGACAATTAGTGAGAAAATAAGTGCGAGTGAAATAGGTAGACAGGAAACGCTTGAATTTATGAGAACAGTTTTGTATTTTTATGTTCATGATGATTAGGAAAAATTTGACCGTGAATCGGATTTGCTGAGGGTTTGATTAGGTTTGACATTTTATTACGATGTTTGCTCGCAATTATGAACATGTAAATCGTCACTGTTATATCAACTATCAAGCAGGATACTGCATTTGCCATGTAGTGATGGCATGTATATGATTTCTTTGCTTTTTATAGTCAGCCATTTCCTTTTCAATGATGATGTGGTGACGACAAAACTGTAAAGGCAAATTGGTAATAAAAGTGCATCCTTGAAGTTTTTTTTGGAAGGAAAAAATAACAGAAAATGATTTAGTTCTGATTTAGCCAACTAGACAGTTGCCGTTATTCATTCATCATCTAAGCGTAAATATTAATTTTGCTCTTAAATTGGTCGAGATTTGATTTGTGAATGACTTTGCATATTAAAATATTCACTGCTAAAACGTGAGTTATGCATCCAAGTGAAATACACTTCAACTGATTATTTATGAAGTTCATTCAATTTATCCACTCCATTTAAAATTGTTGTTATTACTTAAAATTGTAATAGTGTGGATAGGTAAGCCAGTAATATGATAATTTTTTGGTTCAATCAAAGGTATGCATTAAGAGCTCATAGGAATTTTGGCTCGAAGTACTTTTCAATGGCAAGGCAATGTGGAGGACCCAATATCACTAAATCATCTCATTCGCTGAAAAGGAAGTCTGCTCGCAAGTCATCAATTCCAAAAGCGTGCGCTGTACTATGAACTAGAATAATATATTCCATTGTCACGCTTGATTTATCTGATATTGCATCAACCTAATGCTATAGCGAACAAATGGACTTGGTGATGTAGAGTGAGATGAAGTGGACAAAAGGGATGGACGATGATTATCATATTATTTTTAGTGATCTTTGCGCATGATCTATGCGTATTCAAGCGATCGTGATTATTCGTTTATTTTAAGGTACAATGGATTCGGTGAGCTGCAAAAAGTGCAATATCTCACTACAACTAAATTC
>JAQIXW010002899.1:0-14262 GCA_034700685.1 Willowsia buskii | reverse complement strand
AAAGAAGATATTTGGAGGAATGGGGGCATTATGCAACTCTTCTACTTTTACTTGGTAGCTGAATATTGGAAGAAAAGAAAAAGTACAGATAGGAATGTATAAAATTGTGGTGTGAACTTGTGGAAAAATTGTGTGAGTGGAGAAAATAAAAAACATGCTTACGTGAAAGGAAATTCAGGTTATAAGTCATGCAAACGTTTATTGAAATTTCTGGAAGAGTGCTGAGAAGCTGAAAAAGCTTTCTCCTAGGTTTTCAGCAACACACACAACTAGGATAAAGCAATAAATTTGTTATAATGTGCTAGCTAATACATGTTATTTTCATGTGGCCAATTTTATTTCTAATAGATGTACTTTTGTCATACAGTAAAACAGAAAGTGATATTAGTGACTATCTGCGAATATAATGACTCTATATTAGATCAGATCTAAGGCTTAGGTCAACTACATTCAATTATGATTTTTCCTCTTTTTTATTTACTTATGACATCATTGTGGAAGTGTATTGATGGCGATGGCGATAGATAAAAACTTCGTTAATGGTTATCCTCCACAGCGGTAGTTTATCCTAACGATGGTATACTTTAGCTTTTCATGAGTATCATTCCATGTTGAACGATTAAATCTTCCTAGATGATGATGAACGGGGAGATAAGGATTTATTTTCAATAAAAATGAAAATAACATATATAATCTTTTTACGTAATCATGATCATAAAATTGACACTCCTACGCTTAGAAGTTTCTGAATTTTTAGAATAGTTGTATTAGGAAATTGAGTCGCTCCGGTAGGTTATCAGTATCACATTATAAAGAATTATCACATGCATTATTTTCCTACCGTAAAGTTTGAAACAGTCCACTGCTCCGTGGATTATTTTCAGCCATTTAATATTCTTCGTTTTTACATATTTATACTCTGATTAGTTACTATTTAATACCTGGCTGAAGCATAACCTGTTTGTAGGGACAGTGTAAGCTCAATGAATAAAAAGCTCTGATCCCATAATTTACAATAATGATCATAATTTTCATCAACTTCACGAATGAAAGTATTTATTTTTTTAAATACGAATTTAGATTTTCTATTCTTACTTTCCCATTATCTCACTTCATGGAAGAAAAAACCTTCCATCATCCCACCGATTATATCCCGCAATTTCGGCTTGTATCTTTTTCTTATTTATCATTTTCCGATAAATAATGTATGCAATCTACACTTATACAACAATTTAGCTTACAAAACTTTCTTGTTGACAAATGAGCCCCTTTCTTTCCTTTTGGAATGCTGTATCATTAACTTCTCCTTTGAATGGCTGTAAGAGATTTGTCAGGTCTATTAGGGAATAAACTTTTTTCAATGTCTCAGTACTCACAGTACTCTCCTTCTTTCAAAGTAAACAGAAAGGTAAAATGATTCTCGTTGACTTTCAGCACTTTACTTTAGAGGTTACGAATATATCTATTAAAAAGAATTGTGTGCTGTGTTGTGATGTATGTATTTGTCGTAATATCTCCGACGAAAGTTGTTCGACGAGTGAGTGAGGTGCGGTACGGTGTCGGCCCTGTAAAATATAATATTTTTGTGAACAAGTCATTCCCCACTACATTATGCTATTATCTCACTTGAGATAATGTGAAAAAATGTCAAAGCAAACTAAATACTCCATTCATTTCTATACATTATTATTACGGTATTTCATCATCTGTATAATTATGGTGATTGTATTCATTGTCCTCCAATGTAATAAAAAGAAAGGTAGGAATAAGACGTGCACATAAAAGCAACGAGTAAGAGTAGGATCTCCATCATTTCAGGGATGAACGTATGTATCGTCATGCTCATGGTGCAAACCCCGGGATCTGTTTCCCACAGGGTGAGCAACTCCGAAGGGGATAAAAATTATTATTATTACTACAGAATATGAAGTTGAGTGGGATATGTATGCTGTATTTTTCGACAAGTACTCTTTATAAATATATTACAGTATTCATTCAAGAGGATGAATGGATACAGAAAAGAAAGGAAGGAAATACAGGGTTAACTTTCCTTGGTATGCATGCAAAGAGCTCACCGAATTCTCGCAGCAATTCCCCTTTCGCCCCAAAAAAGCGAGTATTGCAAGCCTATAATTACGTCAACAAAAGAAAGAACCAAACAATTGCAAGTTTCAGAGGGGCATTCCCTCAGTCTCGGTGTGCAGTATTGTTAATTCTGAACTAGTTTTGATTTTGGATCAGTTTTCCCTGAGAGGACAACAATAATGACGAGAATAAGTTGGGAACACACAATGTCAAGTCCAACAAATTGACTTATCAGAAGAAGAACAAATTTGTCAGAAGGGAGAAAAGGTTTAAATAAGAATGAAAAGAATTAGTCATACATGTGTTTGTTGTGCACATGATGAAAGAGAATTTCTATTGATTTTCTGTATAATGTATAGAGAACCAAGTCTACCTGTGAGTTTTTAGATGCACGAAGCAAGGTGTACGTGATAACTTTTTAAAATATATGTATTCCATGAGAAATCAAGCAATCAATAACAATGGCACTGTCAGACTTCTTTTTTCGCTTTCTATCACCCAGTCAGTCAGTAAGATTGCTTTGCCATTTTTTCATGTGTTTTATGCATACACGTTGAAATGTAAAAAGAGGCGCAGTTTTCTCCATTATTCTGTTCTTCACTCTTTTCATAATAGCATTGCAGTTTTAAACAATCGATTTCGGTTTCGTGTATCTCTGCTTTCAGCTATACTGAAGGTCATGGGAAATAATGTAGTGAGCATGACTGACGATTTTTTTGTGTGGCGACTTTGGATTTACATGAAATGTAGTTCATTATTACTATTTTCCCTGGAACAATCATTTTGTTGTGACGTTTGAGAGTCCCGGGAAGAAAGGTGCTTTACATGGAAAAAAGCAAAGAAAAGAAGACAGTGCTTTGCTTCAGCATTATTTCCTTCATTTTTATTTCATATAGAATAAAGACATTCAGATTGAATTGAAGTACAAAGCAAGAGTCACAGTAAGGCATCACTTTTTCTCACCGTTGATTTCATCGCGGAATAATATTCAGACAATTCATAGCTGATTTTGTGCATTGCTTGAAATGTCATATCATCATGTTCATGTTTCAGATCTGACTACTAGTTTTACATTAAGTCGGAGAGTCGGTATAGTAAAATGCATATCAACTTGTACATCTTCAAAACTCCTTTGTAGAGAAATATGTACGATTTTTATTGTTTGTACTTTTTTATGAAACAAGGTTGTGAACAACATATTATTTCATGAATCCGAACAATGGAATCGAAGAAGTCATAAATGAAATTTAACGGAAAAAAAATTCTTTCTCTGTTGAACTATCATCACTTTATTTTTTATATATTATTTTACTAGTAGTAAGCCTGTATAACTTGGCCCACTGCATGCATAACAATAGCAAAATTTACAATTGTGTACAGAACCTGTGGGGGCTCTTGCCAGTTTACGGAGATGCTGATGCTATTAATATATTTTAGTTGTTGAAAAGTATTCTATTTAATGTAAATTTTACATACATGTTGAAAAGTAGAAAGGCATTATCATCAAATCATTCTCTTTGCTATCATTATTGTACACGCATTGTATAAATTGTTCAAACTTTGTATCTCTAGCGAACGCTAATACATGAGCACACATGATGGTACACGGTCTTATATAAACGCTTCTCAATCTTAACTCGTCAAAATGGAGAGATTCGGTTGTTGCATATATTAAAAGTTTTAGAGATGATGATGATGCAGTCTTCTGTTCTCTAGATGTTTTTTATTTCGGTTTCCTTTTGAGAATTACAATAGAATACAAGCAGAACATTTACTGGCATACATAAGTAGTACACGCAGGAGAAGACGAAGATGGAAACAAAGGAAATAAAATAAATAAAAAGCAATTCACAGAGGCATTTTTTATTTCAACTGCTATGCCTCTATGCATTCCGCCTCAGGAAAATTGACATGGATGGGCGAATACAGGGAGGAAACGTAAGAAAGCACACAGGTAAGCATTTTATGTATTTGGTAATAAAAGCTCATGAAAGACAAGTTTTCGAGTTGGATCTTGTTGTTGTTGTAAAGCTATATACATACTAAAAATGCTATTTTTATTGTCATTACGGCAATTGTACACGTTTTTGTCTATAGCATCACCATCTATTATTCATTTGTATCTGTATTTTATCTCTTCTGCATATAATTCCTAAGAGATAAAGCTTTTTCAGAAAATTGGGAATGGTCTTTAGGCGTAATGGGATACGCTATTAAAATATTTTATTTTCAACACTGCAAATGTTCTGTAGGATATTATTATTTAGACTCTGACAAAAGATTGACGATCATGGTGGCACTTGATGATGATCATAACGATGATTGAAGCTATAAAGACGTACAGACGGCATACCTGTATGCAGGAACAGTCAGAAAGAGAGTTGTTGTAAGCTTTGCCATCGCCCAAACCAAAACTGCGTACGCATGTAGGATCACCTTTTGGACACGAGAGAGGATTTTCAGATCGTAAAAAGATATTGCAGTAAGATATAGGGATAAATGAGATTTTACAATGTAATATCGTTTTCAACACATAAATTTGCAACTATTTTTCCCAAGTAAAACTATGCAATGATTCACGTTTGTGAAGTGTTGTCACACACCGGAGGTCCTCCATTGTTTTGAATGGCATTATCAGACATAATCACTGTCGGGGAGAAGGGCTTTCAGAAGAAACGACATGTTGGGTAGTAATAATAGTCAATAAGGTTGTCATTTTAGGGATTTTGCATGCAAAGTAGAGTTAACAAATAGGTGGAAAATATATGGTCGTTTTGATGCCTTCAAAAAATGAACATTTCAGTTAAAACTAGGAGAAGCAAATATTTTGGAAGCATCTGGGATGGGCCGTGGGGGAATAACTTTATTTGCCTACACGCACACTTTTAAAGCTTGCAAAAGCAACTTACTACTAACTAAGTAAATGTGTACAAAGCTTCTAGTTTAGTTGATTGGTAAAAACGAAGAAAACACAATCTAATGTAAATAAAAATGCCTACCTATGTTAATTTTCATTGCAGTCTCTGTCTCATTGTAATTCCAACGGTATAGTATTATGGAATCAGAAAATGTAATGATATAAATTGGGATTTGTTGTGATTGGTAGACGATAGTTATCCTCATTCAAGAAATTAAGCATAATTATTGTTGAATCTTTAAATTTTACTCTGCATGTTTGTTTATAATTAGGATGTTTGCGTTAAGTTACGTTACGTTTTAGAGCATCATTATCATAATCAAGTATTTCTAAGTTAGATTAAGTAGTAAGCGTTTGTATTTTGCAGTTAATTTCAATAAAAAATGATAGGTAAACTTCAATGTGAGCAATAATTGGCAACATTGTTATTTTGATATATGTATTTATCGATAACTTATGAAATAGCTATATATCATGTGTAGAACACGACACTTGGTGTCGATTAAAGAGAATATGTATCTACCCTAGCTTGTAGTCACCTTCCTCACTGATACCGGTAAAAGATTCAACTTAATTACATGGTGCAAAATAAACGCAAGCCTTCATCACAATTCGGATTGAAGGGGTAACTCATTTGTAAAGGGGTAAATTGAAAACGTCGTGGATCATGAGAAGTTGTCCTTTTCCCACATGCCTGCAATTTACTTACAAATCTCACTCACTCCACTCTCTCTCAATGTTCCTATATGTTACACCGGAACCCCAGCATTACAGAGAAAATTACGGGTTTAGATTCAAATCTGCTTGGTATATGTGCTTATCATTTACATCACAATTTTGCTTGTAATCTCAGCAATGTCATTTTTAGTAGGGGATGTTGATTACTGTATGACTGTATGTAATAGATAAAATGGTTCAGAGATTCTTTTACCAAAAGAATATTGTTTAGATTACATTTATTATTCATAAAGTAATATTAGAAATTTGGAAGAAAACGTAACTGCCTGGAAACTACATCTGATTATCTGTGTATTAAATTTATTACCAATTTTTTTCTCATTCTTATGCGTTTCTTAAGTTTCACGTTCCACAATCAATAGCGGAATATATAGTTGAAAATACCTTGAAAAACATGTAAGCACAACTAAAAACGCTATCAGAAAACGTAAGGATTTGTAATATTTGAAAGGAGTATCTAGTTCCACTTGGTTCCTTATTTGGAATCGGTCATTTTGAGACAAGTTGTCCCTCGGAGAAACGGGATTCATCTAATTAAGTTCACTCGTTTTTTCTGTGAGGTGAATGTTAAAATGTTAATGCGACCAGATGAGTACCGTTACGTTACTTTTTTTGTCATTTTTTGTCGTCAGTAGATGACAACTCTGATATTGTGCAACGTTGGGTTTTACCTTAGTCTGGAATCTGGTCTGGACGAACGTATAACGGTATCCTGACTGGCCACTAACTGAGTATGTTGTTATTAATCCAAATGTACCATAAAAGGCAGTACATACAATATACCTAGATGTCTGTCGTGCTTTTTAAATCAAATCTTGACTGCATACACAAAGGAAAATTAAATTAAACTCATCCACTTGCTCAACGCAACTCATTAGGTTTGTTTACTTAATAAAAACAACGACTGACCTAACCTATACCCTAAAAGCCCCATGTATGCTCCATGTCATCCCCAGAGATATGATGTTTCAAGTATGTGCCATGCTGGGCCACAATGAAATTACAAAGTCTGGCTTAATACGACCATTATCATAATCTTGCAGCTTTGTTGATGTGCCAATATCATTATCATTATTACATTTTATGTAGCCTTCAGACCTCATGATTCAGGATATTACCACTCGAGTTTCTCGCACTAACGGAACAGTGAAGCCACAACCACTCCATGTCGTTTCGGCAATCTGGATGAGAACTTCTTACCCTTAAAATGTTTTTTTTTTCTATAACGTTATATGCATGCATATTATCTTCACTATTCCAAAAAAAATCATGCTATGCAAGAAATTCATTTTCTCTTCCCAGTCCACACATTTCCCCTCAACTTCCCCATAAAAATGAGGATCAAGCCGCATCACCGTTGTTGCTGCTATTATTATTATTCTCATTAATAAAGGCAACCCCCAGCATCCAAACTTGAATCTCATCCTTCTGATGATGATAATGGCCAGAGCACATCCCTCCCCCACGAAGAGACATATGGGATTTTGGTCGAGTAATGAAGTTTAAACATGTAACTTAAGTGAATTATCCTCCCCTCCTCCTTCTCCTCATCGTTATCATCATGGTTCCAATCATCCTTTTCCCGTCTTCTCACTATTTTTGAAAAAAGCTGCCATACACTCGTCGTACAGTAAGTACAAAACCACAACTCCATTGGGAGTCCTGTGGTAAACAAATTATTACCTATTACTTACTCTACACACAACAAACTGTAGCATCTCAGAAGCAGAAGGACATAAAGTAGTCAAAAAGGAAGAAAGAAAGTTATGATGACAAACGCTTCAGGAAGAAACAAGATAATGTCCTAAAAATAATCAAATCTTTCTCACTAATAAAAGAGTAGCATATACTCTCTTCGTTACCTTTTGCTTTAAATACTCATCGTCATCCTCATCGTGTATATGAAAGCAGGCATGGGGGAGGTCGTCGTGGCATGAGTAAGCATAACAATTTTTTGAAGCAAAGCTAACTTAAGTAATTCCGGTACATTACCACAATAGCATTTTGGTGGCATGCCATGTTATATGACATTTAAAAAATTTAACAATAATAACGGGTTATCATGATTATGTTTATGTTTGTTGTGTCATACATACAAATGCGCAGCGGTCAACTTCCACGGACACAATACAGTAATAATTTCGTTTTGTATCTATTCACGAAAAAATGAAACGAGAGAAGAATTGTTGAGAGTGGATAGCGTGCCCACTGCCTATACTATTGTACAAAATATGAGTGCCATGTTCATGTCTGAAGACATCTCATGATGAACTTGTTGTTGTACTGTTGTACTCATAATAACACAACAAAGAGAATCGTAGAAACGCATAATGAAAAGAGTATATAATAATGTAATTATGTGAGTGGAGTGGACAACAAAAGGATGAGGATAACTTGCGTAAGTGAAGTACTTTTTGTGATGTGAGACCACAATGAAAATAAGAAAGGAAAAATGGAAGGGAAAGAGAAGAAAGTGTCTCTGCTGGAAATCTTGTGATTTTCCACGTTCCAGTAACAAATGGTCAAAGCACATTTTGAAGATAGCATGCATGTTTTAAGAAGTGACTTTACTTTAATACATGTTTCAGGCTTGGTTCCATCTTCGCATTACATGAAAATGCATAAAATTCAAACTATCAAAGATTTTTGTGGATGTTCATTTTAACTATTAATATACCAAAATGCCATGCACTTGTAATATTCATGCTCACCGTACTTGGTATAATGTTTATTTATGGATAAGCATAACATTATATTACAACAACGCTTCGAAATGTTGTTATTATTGATGTCAATCACAATTGAAGATTCTTTTTGAACAAGTTCCTTTAGGAAATGCCCCTTCACCTGTGAACGTAAGATCCGAAATCAGGTGAATTGATTTATTTTTCGCTTTACTTCCATTTCATCAAACAACGCACTTTGAAGAAGATGAGAGATCAAAGTTATTTTGTATGTTTAGTGCAACACCATTATCATCAAAATGCATTGCATTCTCACGTAAAAATAAATCACACCAGGGGATACACGACTCGATTGTCTCTTGCCATGTTCCCCTTACAAGACAACAAAATCTGAGTTTCTTTTTTAAAAGAAAAACGAAAGAAAAATGGTTCGATTTTAAAAACGTCACTTCCCACAATAATGTCCACCTAGGGTCTCTCGCAATCCAATGGGCACTTTTCCAATGCAGTTGGGTCCTCGTCGGGTGGCCACAAACAGGGACAAGGAAAAATTGGTTTCGGAGATTGTTATCACAAGATGATACTCATGTGTTCGAACATGAACTCTTACAAGAAGGAAAATTCTTTTTTGAAATTCTCAAATCTTAAATTATTATCTTCTCACATTCAAGTGAGCTTGAGCCTTAAAATTTAGAAATATGTAAAAACAATAAAAACAGGGAGAACACTGAGCAGTGTGTTTTATATGGTGCTTCATTTTGAAACTGAGTATAAGCTTGAAGTCATCATAATACGAAACTTAATTTTACTCTCTACTTTTGAGTGTATTTAAAAGGGTTTTCGTTAAAATGTCACTTTCCAAAAACAATCATTAACTATGATAGTCCGTTCATTCCGACATGCTTCCTAATAAATGATTTAAGATAAGAACAAAAGGTTTGTTTTCAATGCATGTAGATTGAAATGATTATTGTGCCAAAGAATACTAAAACCCTCCTAACTACACTAACTACAGCTCTCGAACTTGAAGCAATTAAGGCCGAGTATGTGACTGAAGTAGGTGAACAAAATAACAAATCAAGTTTTACGACATAGTTGTTACTTTGTGTTACAGCGGTTTTACTGTCACTGTTACTATCATCGCATTAGTTGGATAATAATTACTAATGAACTTGAGATATAATCTTTCAAGATATTATCATGTATGTATGTACAGCATCACGTATATAAAAATGACGGAGCATGCGATCTTCTTGATTTCACAATAATATTTAGGTTTCTTTTCATAAAATTCTTTGATGAAATTTAAAAAGTTTGCACAAATTTAGAAGCTATGAACATCCCAATGAAGCGCATAATATGCAGGAAGCAAAATGTAATTCCAATTTACATCCGGGACGAATCCTTCTCTCAGCGGCCCATGAATGCTTTAAAAGCAAGCAGGTAAAAATATGCAATAAACCAAAAAGATTTCTCGCAATGATCACGTAAATTTCATGCTGTCTTGTCCTGGTTCTATTAAAGCAAAACTTTACACTTGGACTTCCATTCCCCAAAAGCGCATATAGAAATGAGCTTTTTTATATCAAAAATAATAAAAGTAACGACTGCGATATTAATGGTCATGAATACAATACAATACGTTTTCAAAAACGAAAATCTTGAAAAATCTCCAAGTGAGAACACAAGGAAGACGACAGGAAAAGAAGGTGCACGACCCATCATCTAACACACCACACCCTTCACATTATCTAACTATGTAACTAAAAGAAGAGAGACAATTCATTTGTCATTTTTCTCTATTTGCCGTGCAGCAAAGAGACAGGAGAGCAAGGAGTAAACGAAAATGCTTTGAACTGGTGTACTTCCATTGTGTGCTTTCTTCACGTACAAGAGATATACATACAAAATATTATGCGTATAATAAAAGAATTTAACAATGCGACGTGCCACGAGAGATTGCTTTTACTGCATGATTTTTTTCTTTGAAAATTATTATTGGATTTTTATTGTTGCTTTGTGCTTGTGTGATGTCTACTTCAAAACACAATTTTATTGGGTGAGCACATCCACGCAAGTTGATGATATTAAAGTTTCTACATGGTTCAAATGACATGTGGGTAGAAGAAACGATATAAAGACAGGTATATTTGCTTTTCTTACTATATATCTTTGAATTCGTGTGCTGTAAAAAACTAATAAAACATAATACTAGAACCGTTCTTTGGGTGAGACTATCAAAATGAAAACTGGATTTCATATCGTTTGATAAATGGCAGGGTTTGTATCTCTAATGCTGTACAACTGTCAATGTAATCTCAATTAGAATCCGGTACCTAGCACACAACAATGCGAAAAAAAAATGGAACGTTCAAAGTGAAGAGTACATGTAATACTGTCTGATTGTGTACACATAAAAATCAATAGATAGAACTGATAGAGGTCTTTTAAAATAAAAAATGTAGGCTCGTCATCTTTTTGATGTTTGACAATTCGGACAATATGATGTTTCGTGTCATAGGACAAGCTATTATTCATGTTATCATTTTGATAGCTATCATTTTATAAGGCTTGTTCGTACTGTTGTAACGAAAGAGTTAGTAAAGTGTACGTTTTCCTTTCTTATCTGGATTGGTATTTTCATTCAGATATCTAATTTATTACTAGCATTTATTCCATTCAGGACCTATACTTTGTTACATGTTTTGAAATGCGATGGAATTCCATCGGTAATTAAATAGTGAATGAATGCTTAGCTTTGCACAATGTCCTATACGAAAATACCAAAACAATTCCATATTTTTCCGGAATTTTGTAAAAAAAGAAAAAGATAATCGTATTTCCATTGACATCACATAGTTTTCAATACAGTATTAATAACTTTCTACATAAATCTTGATTGCTCAAATATTTTCATGATGGTGAATACAAAAATGCACACTTGTTTCAATTGCTCGTAGTAAGTACCAGATTACTATATTACTTTGAAGGAAAAATTAATTATTGTAAACACGGATGTAGCCAGTTGGTCTGGCTTGACCAGTGCTCACTTCTTCTCTATCTTCATATATTACACTGGTTTCTCTGTAAATTTAAAACATCGTAACGCATCATCAGTTAAAAAGGTAAAGAAAAGGGAAAAAGAAACGATGTTCTTTTCGTAAAAAAGGAAGAGTCCCTCCTGGAGTTCTCGGAATTTTTGCCAGTTGTGGTTTGTTGAAGTTGTTGCGTACAATTTATGTGATTCCTTCTGTCCGGCAGCTTGAATGCAATATTTTAAAGATGAAAAAGTACACATATCATATTTTATTACATACATGATGCTTATTATTTGATGTTATTCCTAAAAAATGTTACAATGCATTGCAGGAATGTACATAACTTAAAATATTTTCCGGATAATGCCTTAGATGGAAAGAGAAATTTCACAAAAAATGATCCCCATCATCTAGATCATCGCTCATTTTTATTTTCAGCAGGAGGCACGATCCAAAATTTGTGGAGTTTTTAAAGTTTTGAAAAGCGGGCAATTTTTTTCGGATGGTTACCGGAAAATTTTGGATTTCTTTTGTTATTCGTTCCAGACATTGTGGAATCACTCTGTCTTGATGAATTGATTTCATTGTGTAGAAGATTGTAGTGAAGATGAAGACAAAGTGATCAAGTGATGATTTATTATATCGACATATAATATGGCTTTCAGAAAAATGAAATCATATAATGGTTGGTGCTGAAGAAAGCATACCGACTTGTCTCATGGTTTTACTGGATAATTTCACGGATTATGTTTTGGCTATTCACCACAATAGTTATAATCGAGGAGGATGACTTGTTTCTGAATTCCTTCTTTTGTTAAAATTAATTAAATTAGGGAAATTTAAACTGAGTGACCAGTGGTGGTAACTAAATTGAAATGAATGGTGGAGTACTATCATTAATCTCAACCATTGGAATTTCAAGGAGGGAAATACTTTCTTCAAGTTGAACCATTTATCTAGCAGATATAAGGTATCCAGAAGAGTTTAAATAATTGTCTTTATGATTTCAAAAAGCAATTCACATTTCATATTACAAACTTTTTATCATATTTCTCCGATCCGGGTGACCGTGCCCCTTAAAATCCAATAAAATCTAATTCTGTTGCTCACCGGGGAAGGATGAGATGAGATATTTTTAGTTCGAAATGAATAAATTGAGACTCTTCTGCTACGCCTCAGGTAATCCTCCTTAATAAAAAATGGTTGTTGCTGGCACTGTAGAAGTGAACAATGCAATTTACCGTGATCATGATGACGACTGAAGAATAATACTTTTATTTATTACGTGCCTGCATAGTTTAGAACGCACATGTGTGCGCTGTCATTTATTTGTGTGATGTTTCTCGATCATTATCATTGTTACAATCTACATCAGGAAAAGCATTTCTCTGTGGTTTTTAGATTATACCTCTATTACCGCTGCCGTATACTGAATTCCTTCACTTAAAACAATTTTTCATAAAGGAGGCTTTGATATTTTTTATCAGTATTATGATGAAAATATCGATATGGAAAGACACAAGTAAGAGAAAAGGATGAGACTCTTTTTATTTCAAATTTCAAAAGTAATAAAGTACCCTTAAAAGTTCAACCCAGAGGTCGTCGTCCCCAGGGTGTCCAGCATATTACGTCCTGGCAGAGAGAAAGGAACAGAGCACGTGGTCTTCTTACATCATAAATCATTTTGATCCCTTTCTAATCACAAAATAGTCTTGTCTTTGTGATCTAAAACATGAAAATAGTAATAATAATATTTAAGCGTCTTTGCTAAGTGCGGGAAGTATTGGTCCAACGATCACAAGTTTCAGTATGTCCAACAGAACCCCAATATTGCTCTATCGTGTCGTGTTTGCGTACGTATTTACTTTGCAATGGTTAAAAATCATATAATTTTCGATAAAAAATTGTCGATTTGAGTTGCGAAACTGGATGCTATCAACTAGCAAAAGTATGAATAGATCATAGAAGATGTTTTTGATGTCATACGGGCTGAGCAAAAAGAAGTCCAAGTACAAAATACATAATCCGACAATTGAGGAAACCACAGTTGTACACTTTTAATCAAATAAAATGCTGAAAAGGTTCATAGCACGTACGCTAATTCAAATTCAAAGTTATATCATGAAACTGGAAGGGGTTCAGGTTCACTGGAAAATCATGCTATTCATACAACTTATGTGAAAACGGGTAGGTGTTAATTAAAAAATAATAATAGGTGTAATTTTTAGGGTTGGAGTGGGGGTGAGAAACTATGCATGTGGAGAGTCATGTACAAGCGAAAGCAATTGTAGCGTCATATTTTCAAATCTAATATTTGCATCGAATGCAGCAATAATTTTCCGTTTAATCTTACCTATGACACTATTTAATGTAGCATATGCATTACACTCACCACATGGACATGGACATTTATCATCATTTTCTGATATGTGTACAGAGAGATTGTGAGAAATGATGATGATGTGTGCAATAAGGTGTTAAGTTTTATGATGACAACCGAGCAAGCAATGTGCAAAGCCTCAGGAGTCATGTAAAAATCTGCATGAAATCCCACGGGGGCTGTTGCCCATGCAATATGATAATAACCCCAGAAGAGTGTATTAAGACTGTATTCATATGCAGTCAGCAACCGAGTGTAGCAATTTGTCGTACAAACAATTATGTAGCAGCATACCTTATAATAATCCATACACATGCTTGTCATACAACATAATATCTTGGGACAATGATACTTCAAACAACAGATCATCAACATTGTTGACTATAGAGATGATTGTTGCAGTTTGCATATGGAGAAGAC
>JAQIXW010002898.1:0-14263 GCA_034700685.1 Willowsia buskii | reverse complement strand
CGAATTATCGAGCGTATTCAGCAAGACAAACAAAATTGCAATTTATGAAGCCGCCAGAGGATTCACATAACCCAATAACATATCACTTCATCAATGTGACCTGTAAATTAAAAGGATTAAACGGATGGAGATCCACTCTCCAAACAAACTTGGAACAAAACCTTTTCGCATTCGAGATGAGATGCTGGGATACACCAAAATGGGAACTAACACGTTCCCAAACTTTGTGCCACTTTTGAGCTCCTATTTGGAGGAGGAGCCAATGAAAATCTGCTTACCAATCTACTGGACAGCTCAGGACGACTGCCCATACATTTCGAACAATTTTGCTTTTGAGGAATATCTCACCTCACACATCGAAGACTGCCAGTCATTGGAATTTTCAACTTCCGTAAAACAGGATTTGTGCTCCAACCCACAGACATTAATTAAAGACCATGGATGAAGTCTGTGCACGCAAAAGAGGACTGTCTAGACTCCACGTCTCAGGGACTCCTCGTGATCCGATGTTTGGAAGACACGTTTATATTGGCGGCGTCTATAACATTCCTTATTTCATTAGTACTTGGATGACCGCTGATACTCATGGCAATTGGAGCACGAAATTTAGACGCTCCACTTACAAGTAAACTTACCTTGTGGGGATATCCAAAACTCAATGAAAGATACACTGTCAGATAGAGAATTTAATGAAGATTCTGAATATGTGAATCCTTTTCCCGAATGCGCAGACT
Source organism: Willowsia buskii (assembly GCA_034700685.1). Classification (NCBI taxonomy): domain Eukaryota; kingdom Metazoa; phylum Arthropoda; class Collembola; order Entomobryomorpha; family Entomobryidae; genus Willowsia; species Willowsia buskii. The sequence continues at coordinate 13,529 of JAQIXW010002898.1, read as the reverse complement.
GAAAAAAGTTATGAGCAAATATATGCGGACAGTCATGCACAATATGAAATAAAAACGACAAATTGATATGTGATTGCCACCGGATAAAGCAACAATATAAATACAAAATGAATAATAAAAGCGAAAATAGCGTTTATCACCGCATTGAAAATCTCCAATTTGTTTATAGTGCTGCTTGAATGATGGGAGAAGTAGAGGAGACAACAAATTTGAGAATAAACAAGGAGAAGAGAAGAAGGTGTACGAGAATGTATGCATAATACATTTGCAAAAGTGCATAACTGTCCGCATATTTTTGCTCATAACTTTTTTCAGTGTACGCATTCGGGAAAAAGATTCACATATTCAGAATCTTCATTAAATTCTCTATCTGACAGTGTATCCTTTATTAAGTTTTGGATGTCCCCACAAGGTAGGTTTCCTTGTTAGCGTAATGGGATAATGTACGGGATTTCAATACATTTTGCGCTGGCTCCGTACAAACCGAGCCAAACATCAGCTCCAAATTATTCGATTGGCTGCCGACTCTGTCCTAAAAAAGCAAACCAAATGGTCCCATCCAGATATTGTACTGTTCTCAGAGTGAACAAGGTAATCGGTTTTGCTGATATTGGAGGGAATGAAGCCTCCTTCAACGGCAAGGTGAGAGGCTTCCCAGCATTCATGTTATTTGCATTGCGATTGATCCTGGATCATTTATTGCAGAGGCTGAGGTTGGATTTTTCCGTATTTTTACGCTGATTTCAATAGTGCATTGGCTTTGCTGCAGAAGTGAAATTTGTCGATTTTAGAACACAAGAAACGGCACCAAATCAATCAAAAGACGGCACCAAAAAAGTTATGATATTTTGTTTACTGCTGGTATTGACCGCGGTCAATACCAGCAAAAAACAAAATATCATACCTATTTTCTGTTTAAAAATGTATGAAATGAAATACCTGCTCTAAATCTATACACAATTTTACCCATATTTAATTTTAACGTCGTATTGATCGTTCAAACTATTTATTGATAAACCATTTTTAATTAAGATGTCATTGACAAACTAGAATGTGGGAAATGGTTTGTATTCGTCCAATCATATGATAAGGTATCACAAAAGTTCCGTTAGTTATTAATTTATTTTCTATCCAAACTAGTTCACAATTATGTATTGTTGTTACCGCAATAAAATACAAGAAAGTAGCCTAAGTGTTTCGCACGTTTTGACTAGTGATGACCCGTTTTTTAAATATTTATTAGCTTGCAAAAAGTATTATGCAGACGCTTAACTCCTTTATTCTAAGCCTTATTGAAACAAGCATATCAGTAAATGTTAATATGAGTAATGAATATAAATGAGGAAATAAATTTACAAACTATTTATGTTTCTAGCATCAGCATAACACATCTCAGCAACATCCACTTTTGTTGCTGTATTTCATCTTTAAATAGGTTAAAAGCTATTAATATTCTATGTGCTGGCTTTATCGCTATTATTTTATACAATTTTTTCCTTTAATCCTTCCCTCTTGTTAAAAATGCAGTATCATAGAATCTTCAACTAGAATATAAAAAGCCGTTTAAAATTCTTACAGTTGTCTATAAGATCTCAACAACTTTTCACTTTACTCAAGCTATAAAGTTAGAAAAAATACTTTTCAGGAATCATGAACCAGTTTAAGATTCAAACTGTTCTTATTGTGATTGCAGCTTGTTTAATCGCAGCAGCACTATCTGCGGAGGTAAGGGAGTAAAATTCCAATTTTGGTTATGAAAGTGATGATAAAAAACTTTTGAATTTGCAGAAAATGCCTGGACAGCGGTGTACAAGAGACCGGGACTGTGTCGGGTGCAGTCAGAAAACTTCGGTTGAACACTGCAGTAAATGTAAGGGTTCAGGCGGGAAAACTTTTGGGATTTGCAGTTGCTTACCGAATACCTGCAATGACCCTGTGCCACAAAACATTGGAGCAGTAAGTAGTCTAGATATCTTTCCGACAGATCGCTAATAAAAATCTGTTTCAAATCATTCTAGAAATAATGTTACACATTTTAACTGCAACAATATCAAAATAAATATGCATTTATGCATTATGATCTGAGTGTTTATTTCTAGTCAAAACTTGCAAAACTTCCCGAGAAGTATATATCTCTAAAATTGGTAACTTCTAATCTTCAGAATCTTTTGTGCTCTTACATAAATAATCCTATTTGGCTTAGATGAATGAGAAACCATATATGACTTCAGTCTACAAGGAAAATCTCTGTCATGATGCCGTCCAGTTTTTAAAAGGTTGGTGTGATTACTAAGCATATATTCTTGCTTTTGAGAATACACTAGAGACTATTTCGAGGCAAACTTTCTCATCTCTGGAGTGATGGAGGAAATCAAAAAAGAGATTCTAAGAAAATCAATCGAATCATCATTCATCCATCCTTCAGGCCAGAACATAAGAATGGGAATTTCATAATTTATATATATTATGGTAGGCGTCATATTTCTCAAATTCATAAAATCATGATGTCAGGTTCATATTTTAAGGAGTATTGGTTCATGTTACAAAAGTTACAAGGACACAAGTACTTAAAACGACCACAAGAAAGAGTGCAGTCTTTTTAAATTATTTCCAAGGCTTGATCTCCAGACAGCACCCAAATAATATTATCGAGAAACTATTTACTCAAGACAATGAACATACCAACAATTTGCTTTGGACTTTGAGTAAAGTTAAAAGCAATAACATGCACATTTTTTTGAATCGGGCGGCCATTGTGACACAAAATAAACCCTTAAGCAATCTATTCGGCTTAGGCGTCGTAATTTCCAATTGTCTTTTTTTATCAATTGTTTAGAACTATAGATTGGTTGCTCCTTGATGCTAATGGGATATTATAGTGGAGATCTAATACAGGAGATAAAAATGCTAAATATATCTTGCCCTGATTTGAAGCATTAATTGAGCTTTTGAAAGAGTCAAATTCCATAAAACCAATATAATACACTTTAAAGTACAACATATTTTTCTAATGATAAATCTTACAGACATGGCTTTTAACCACGTATAGATTTTTGTTGAAGTTACCATTAAACATTTTAAGCAAGCAGTTATTACCACATATAATTTTAGATAATTTTCCAACAGTAGCAAAAGAGCAGCCCCTAGAATACCAACTAAAAGCATAATAAATATAACAATTGTATTTGAATCAAGTGAAACAACAAACTGGCTTCCCAAACTGTCATCACCATCATCTGTGCGATTGACACGGTCCTCAAAAATTGAAATTGAACGACTCAAGAAGTTAAAAATACCAGATGACCATATGGCTTTGTACCGTCCAAGTATCCAGGGATCTCCCCAATTATAAAATACCCATCCTTTGTAATGACTAGCAATGGACTCATCACTTTTAGAAAATACGTAGTTTGGCTTAAGACGTTGAAATATAGACCTGTAAACCCTTTCTTCATATTCCAAAGCGTCCGACCATCCTAGAATTGCTTTTTGTTCACAATAGTCCTGTCTGCTATTATAAAAGTAAACATCAAATAAATCCGAGTTTGCATACTTCAGTGTTTGATCTAAATATGCTTCCTTAGAATGCAGTTCACCAATTACTCGAAACAGTTCTTCCTCTTTTGTTCCATTTGAAAGGGTGCGACCAAATACGGGGCTTAGAAGATATCCGAATTCGGAATTTTCAACAAATCCACAAAAACTTTCGGAATGCGTACATTTGTCTAATCCGAAAACTGGGACAAAGCGCATTATATACTTATAGAGCAAAGTGAAATTTCTACTTAAAATATCCTCAAATTTTGTAAAAAGTACAGGCCTATTGGGTGCTGTCAGTTCACCAATGTTGTCTCCAAGATAAAAATAACCAATTATGAATATACAGCAGGTCCATATTTGGATTGGAAACGAGAGATGCGTCCTTTTGAATTCAGATCCTTGATACAAAAATATGCGAAGTACTGCCAATACAGACTCTAGAAATTTGAAAAGGGAACCTACATTTGGTGCACTTGCTTTGCTCATGAGTTGGTCCTTATGGTAAATATAAACCATAAGAACAAAAAGTAAAGCTGTAAGTGACCAGGTTGGTAAATCGAATGCTGTAATAAATCCACGAAATGAAAACTGTTTTTCAATATACCCTCCATCACATGTTAAGAACTGTGCAAAAACAGTGCGGGTAATTAGCGTTGGTGACCATTCGCGCCCGATTAATATAGTTGGAAAATCAGAAAACATGATGTATTCGGCAACTAGTAATGAATAATTTTGGGGCGCTCCAGCTTTAAAAATTTCAAAATCAAAATCTCTTACTGTTGAAACGTCGTCTTCGTTTTTTATTAGTATGTTGTATGCGGTGGGGAAAGTTGTTTTATCGAGCTTTGCTAACAATATTTCTCTGTTAATAATCTTGTTTAAATTAGTGTAACCAAATTTTAGCAGATTTGCAATTTCCGGTGGGCTAAAGCTAAACCAGTTTAAATCGGAGGTAAAATTATTTGCCACTTCCTTTGTGCAGTATGCGCAATGTGCGTAAATGCTATTGTTGTCTTTTGAAGACACTAATAAAATCAGGTAATTAAAGTGCCCTTGACCGTGTGCGTCACTGCTATGAATAAGTTTCAAAAATTTTGAGAACGTTTTTTCCAATATTTCTTTTGTATTGAAACTATTAGTGAAAGCGAATAAACCTAAATGGATATCATACGGTCTTGAGTAACCGTCATTTGATAACTCAGATTCATACAGTTTAGCTATCATTGAAAATAATTTCGCATCACTAAAGTATCTGTTTAAAATATATCTACTGTATATTTCCAGAAACGATGGCCACACGAATCTACTATCAATTCTATCGAGTGGATTGGACAGAATCACGTAAAGATGAATTACCCGTGTAAAGCCTTTTGGTGGTTCTACTGACTTATTGTACTGAAGTGATGCGTAGCGTTCTGGATTTATTTGATTTAGAAAATTTCTGTCGGCTTCTGTTTGTTCATGCAGTCTGGCTAGCAACGAATCAAACCCTGGGGCAGTTGTAGTTGAAATTGCGATGGTACCATGAAACAGGTTGGATGGTAGATTGCAATTATGAGGATTTATGAAATGATACAGCACAGGGGCCACTACAGGAGTTACGAAACTTTTGAAACTTTGTTCAATTTTAGCCAAATTTTGCTGGCTGTACTCTCTCTCATTGCAAACTGGCGTTGATGGTATTGCATAAGCTATCGCAAATATATGCAAACAACAAAGTGTAAGTAGATTGAAGTAAATACTGGAAGTTTGTCCAGTCATTATACGATGAATATTTTTAGGTCCAATAATGGCAAAACACAGACAAATTATTGCAAACTTAAATGTTTATGCAAGTCTCCGAATGTTTTACTTGAATTTACTTTGCATAAATTTTCGGTATGACGATATGCACATCTTACGCGCTGAATTGTAAGAGTGGTTTTAAAAAATGGCAATAGGAAACCCGAAAGCTAGTAAATAAACGGACCAGAAATAAAATACAGGAAGTAAAAACACTCATAAATAGCAAAAGCTTTATAGTCTTTAGAGTAAGGTAGATATGTAGCTTTAAAAATCTTCCTGTTTGAACGAAGTTAAGTTACGATCAGGTCGGAAGGAAGGTTTAGACATAGATTTCATGCAGCTCAGGTAGGAAATCGCTTTCAAATCGCTATGAGGAAATCACGATTTTCCGTCCGTTACGGGTCAAATATTAGTACTGCCGCCACTGTTTATACCATTACCGTAGTCAGTGTACTTTTACATAAAGGATAGTGCTTTGAGGTTTAAATATATTGAAAGGAAGCATTTTGTATTTGCACAGTTTACGAAAGAATTTATTTATATTTTAATTTGTCTATTGTTATTTATGACTGCATATGGACACAAAATTCGGGTAGTAAAAGCATTACATTGCTTAATTACACCTTACCAGTTATCCGACAACAGGAAGAAGGTATTAATTATGCATTAATTTCCATATATTATTTGTTCGCATGTCACCTCGAGTTATTGCTTCCTGATACCCGACACATTTTCAGCCGTAAATCTTTGAATATATGCACAAAGGTAGAAATAACTTTTATTTCTTTGCTCGCTAAAATGTTACCTACGTGTTTGCTAAATCTTGCCCAACTTTTTCACATATTTCGTAAGTGTGTCAATCGCCAGGTGCAATATGAATTTTACAGTAAAGAATCTAAATGGAGCACAGGATTTCCGCAAACTGTAAATGCTGCGCTAGAAATTCCAATGATTCGTGCAAAGCTTGTTTGATGAGAAATAGAGTACAAATCGTACCACTTTTTTATGTTGTTGGAGTCCCAACTCATGTGTAACGGCAATTATTTCAATATTGATCGCCCGCATCGGAAATAGGGGCAAGAAGTCCATGGGTAAAATTCATATTTCAGAGGATGATTCTAATCTCTATGGAGAAGGAGGAAGAATACTTTATTTTAAAACAGTAAAGTTTGGCATTGTTACTGTGTTTGCAGAATCGAAGTTGAGAGTCTTTGAAAGCGGACTGACAATGTAAACTATTCATGTACGTAATCATTGCATTGGTATTGCATTTGCACGGCCCCCTTGAGCTAGAGGTGGGGGACTGAAAACTAAACTCAGACGTGGTCAATCCAAGGAAATACTTAACTCTTAGACCATGAATTAATTGGCCTATAACTAATTTTGAGAATAATCTTATTCGTCACCCTAAAACACATGACTGGGCTCCTTTTGCGATTTTTCAAACCAAGGAGCGTCCAACCGTTAAAGTAGGCTGATCAATCCGGTATTTTAGGGTGACGAATAAGTGCCGAATGCGAGAACGACTTCGGGTGGGAAAAGGAGTTCCACTTGTGAAGGCCCGGAGAGCAGCAGGTCATGGCGCAGACAAAAAAAACCTGAAGACAGCAACTTGACCGCTGGATCAGCCCTGTGGCCCTGGTCCACTTCCTTCTTAGCTAAAAAACAAGTCCAATTCGGTTGTCTGTTGTCAATAAAAAAATAATTGTAATAAAATTAATTCTTGTGTAATTATTATGATAAATTTGCGTAATGTCCCATTTTTTTGGGCATGGTTAATTCGTACGCAAAACTCCCAACTGAACTTATCAATTAATAACTACGTTCCAATTAAAACAAAAGCCTTTCATTCAACCATACAGATTTCATCTTCTAATCAGAGGAAAAAATAATTGTTGACTTGGTGCTAACTGAAAAAGTAAACTGTAAACAACTGGCGTTTACCTATTCTCTTTTTTGATGGAGTACTCCACTCCAGCTGAACTGAAATGTCCCCTTTTTCAACGTGTTACCAAGACCAAGCTGGATAGGTTGCTACCAAAATGCACGGACAAACTGCATGGTAGAGATTTTTTCTCAACATGTGCAGGATAGGTAAGCGTTCTCCACGCGACAAGAGAATGGGTTTGTCATCATGTGGAGTGGGTGATCGGTAGGGATTGAGAGATATCATGAGGATTGAGAAAATCATCATAAGAGACACAAGTATCGGTCTATTTTTAATCAGTAAGAGCTAAATTTTAAAATCAACACTTAGAAATATATTTTCTCTTAAACACACCTGACTAAATCCAACTTATAAAGCTGTAAACTTGCAAAAATATTCATCGATATAAAACAGTACAATATTTGATTGTTTGCCAACTTGGAAAATGGATGAGCAACAAACTGCTAAACAAATGTCAAAATAACATTGAAGCTGACACAAGCGATGTCATTGTTTGAATATAACTCACTGTAAATACGGAAGATTTACAGTTTGATGAATTTTGTAAAAGAAGTTGCAAGATAAGTAATGAGATTTGATTTTTTGGGAGATAATATTTCTTGAAAGTATATTAATCTCGAAAGGGATCAACTATGGGATCATTTTTTTGTTATCATTTTGAACGTTCTAAGATACAAAATTTGTTTTAAATTTAAAAAATGCTCCTTTGAACACCCTAAGAATTTTGAATACAGTGTTGCATACAAATTTTAACAAGAAACGAATTCTCAAATACATAGATAAACGAATTTCTACAAATAAAAAGACAACGGCCGATAAAACACCAATTAGGTAAGTAATAAATAAAACAACTGTGTTTGAGTCAAGTGAAACAACAAACTGGCTTCTTAAACTGTCATCGCTATCAGTCACACTAGACTCTGAAATATTTAATTGATTCTTTGAATTAAAGACTGATTGGTTCAAAAAGTTGAATATTCCAGACGCCCATATGGCTTTATATCGACCTAGTATCCAAGGATCTCCCCAATTGGAAAACACCCATCCCTTGTAATGATTAACAAGCTGCTCGTCACTTTTTGAAATTATAGATTTTGGCTTAAGACGTTTAAACACTTGTCGGTAAACTTGCTCTTCGTACTCTAAAACATCCGACCATCTTAATATTGCATTTCGCTCACAATATCTCTCTTTTCCTTCGTTAGAAAATAAATCCACACCACTTTTTAGTAAAATATTCAAACTCAAATCTATGTAATCGTCGCTTGAGTGAAGTTCACCGATTTGCCGAAGCAGTTTCTCTTCCTTTGTCCCATTTAAAAGAAAGGGCAGAAATGTGGGGTCTAAAAGGTATCCAAATTCGGAATTCCTGGTGAACTTGCAAAGTTTTGCTGCATGTCGACATTCATGGATCCCAAAAACTGACTCAGGATTTATAACAGTACCATAAAGCAAAGTGTAATTTCTACTTAAAATATCATCAAATTTTGTAAAAAGGATAGGGCGGTTCGGTGCTGTTAATTCCCCAATGTTGTCTCCCAGATAAAAATAGCCAATAATGAATATACAGCATGTCCATATTTGTATGGGAAATGAAAGATGCGTCCTTTTAAATTCTGTACCTTGATACAAAAATATGCGAATTACTGCCAATATGGATCCTAAATACTGATAAAGCAAACCACCGTTGCTCATGAGTAGTTCTTTATGGTGTATATAAACCATGAGAACAAATAATAAAGCTATAAGTAACCATGTGGGAGTGTCGAATGCTGTTATGAATCCGCGAAATGAAAACCTTGTTTCAAGGTACCCCCCATCCCATCACCAAAAACTGCACAAATACCGACCCTGTTATTAATGTTGGTGACCACTCTCGACCGAAAAAAATATGCGGATATTTCGAAGAACTAACCCAAGAGTTTTCAATCTGATTTTCGATTGCTAGTGAATAATTTTGAGGTGCTCCGGCTTTGAAAATTTCAAAATCCAAATTCTTTGATGTAAATATGTCGTCACGTGTTTTTATCATGTTAACATAAAATCCCCTGGATCTAGTTCCTTTAAAAGGATTTAAAAGCATAATTTCCGTTTTAACAATTTTGTTCAAATATGTGTATCCAAATCTGAGCAGATATGTAACTTTTGATGGGTTTAAACTAAACCAGCTCACTGACTGGCTTTTTTCTCTTTCCCTTGCGCAGTAAGGGCAATGTGCGTAAATGTTACTGTATTCTTTTGAAGACACTAGTAGAACCAGTTTATGAAGTTTCGCCTGATCAAAATAAGTTAGTTCAACAAAAAGTTGCAAAAATTTTGATCCGGTTTTTTCAATTGGGTGTTTCGTAGCCAATTCCTTCGCGAGAATTATGATACCTAAATGGACATCGTACGGTCTAACGTATCCGTCACATAGTAACTCCGAATTAGTATATTTTGCATGCATTGCAAGGAACTTTGAATCCGCAAAATAAGGATTCAAAATATATCGATTATAGTCCCTGAGAAACTTAGGCCACAGTGATTGGCGCTCATTGGTTTCGTTTGGGTCAGACTGAATAAGATAAAGATGAATTACTCGCATAAACCCTTTGGGTGGTTCAACTGACTCGTTATGTTGTTTTTGTATTGTGAATTCCACAAATGTTGATGCTTTCAGGTTTTCAATGTCTTCATACATTTTAGCGACGGAGTATTGAAAGTCAGGTGAAGTTGTAGTCGAAATTGCAGTAGTACCGTATGACAAGTTTGATGGTAGGTTACAGCGATGAGGATTTATAAAGTGATACAAAACAGGAGCTACCTCACCAGTTACGAAACTTGACAATATTTGCGCTATTTTAGCCAGGTTTTGTTGGCTGTATTCCATATCATTGCAAGTTGGGGATTTTAATAATGCATAAGTCATTCCAGAGGAGTGTAGATAACAAAATACAGGCACAAGCAAGTAGATTTTATAAGTTGGGCCAGTCATATTAAGTTTATTCCTTGTTTTTAAGTAAATCCAGAATTTAACGCATTGTAAATTAAACGATTGATAAAATACTAACAAAGTTTCGATTTGAAAAAGTCGTTGACGGTGTTTTGACTGGGTAGTAAATGTCATACGAGAAATTGGATTCCAGAAGGTAAAAATTCTAATACAAAAACTTAGCTCCTTTCTACTAAAAAAATTGAATACAAGCTTTCGCAAAAATTTCTTCGTATCTCTGATTTGTTAAGGAAGGTATCAAGTGGAAACTGGGCTTTAGCTTTGTCGAAACACTTTATATAAATGAGGTAGGAAGTGATTTTGTAAATGACCGCGGAAATAAGTTAAGGCCTATATCATCCAACTGATGCTTCCTATTTCCTTGCTCACAATGCAAATTTTAATTCTTCGATTAATAACTTGTTGACAGTGGTAAATATTTAAAAAATTAACTGTGCTTTCTATTATTCTCCTATTGCTTGAACAGATTTAATAATATTAAACTCTTCTTTTATTGGGCTTCCTAAAAACTCAAGTTAATATTTAATGTTTCTTTTGAAGCCACACAACACGACCTGCAGATATATATTTGGCATTCTACGTAAGCTCTAACAACTTTTACTTTATAAGGTAGTTTAGTACTACCTCTTAAAATTTCATGAACATGAATTTATTAGGCACAACAAAAACGTGAATATTGATATCAGGAAATAAATTTTCACACTTCCTTATTGTTTTGACAGAGACAAGGAAGCAAGTTTGTATTTCATCCTTTTATAAGAGCCCAAAGCAGACACACGATTTCACTTTTCACTTCGTGGTGCTTTTCACTTGTTGATTCTATGTTAACCATTTATGCGGCATATATCCTTGAGTATGTAATCCAAATTGTAAGGAAGGGTTACTTGGTCAAATTTGATCTTGCGAAAGATTACATGCAACAGACTGAAAGTAATGCTTCTATTCAGAAAATGATTTGACATATTCAATAAAATTCACATATATATATAAAATTATGCAATACCAATTTGTTAAATCTGCAAGCAGTCAAGATGGCACACAACGAAAGCTTTAGATTTTAAAACAGGTGCGTTTTCCAGAGAATGATTACGAATCATAGGACCGAATGGTGGGCGCCTTGTTTTCAAAATGTTTTGAACTCTATTCAAGATTGTATATAATTTAAGGGTTTTTCTTCTAACCAAAAACGAAGTTGATGCGCATATGTGGAAACACGCTCGAAGTTTTTGAAAAGGTGGTGATTAGATACTTGCGGATGAAAAAGGGTGCAAATACCTGAAATAAATATGAATTAAAGCAATTTTCATGTTATGTTAAATTAATTAGAAAATCTATCGATTTGATGGGATGTGTTCTTGTATCCCATAACAAAGAAAATTAAGGGAGGTAGTTAAACGCAAAATTTAATAGGACAAGTGCTTTCTAAGCTGCAAGATTTAGAGTTGTGCTTTTATTCTGCGTTTATTTATGGTTTATTATTTCGTAAAATTCAAAGAATGCTTTAAACACTTAAATCAAACTTTAAAATGTCTTTCAAAATTGAAAGTATAATTTCCTTGTGCTTTCAACTTTCTTTATAAACAACCGTTTAAATGTGTTTTTAAGCAAAATATTTACGTAAAAATTTAGCCTAAAAAGTAAAGCCGCTAGTGGTATTTATATTCTGCAATTTCTAGGTATTAACACAACAGAAAATATCTGATATTTTATATTTAGACATATTAACTGAACAGAACACTAAGCTTAAATACTATTGTTATAAACTGAGCTAATCGGTCAATTTTGTTAAAATGTCAATAGTTTTTCCTTGAAAATAGTAAAATTTGATTCGATAAATTATAGAGTAGTGCAAAAACAAATATTTGAGGTCATTGCTTACGGATTGTCTGGTCCTTTGAACACACAATACATCAAAACAATATTTTCAAAACGTACACGCAAATCAATCAATAACGATTCTGGTTTTTATAACAGTTTCTGTAAGATTTCCCTAATTCCATGGATTTACAAAATGAATTTAAAAAACATGTTCGGGGTAGGTTGCAAATAAGAATTGTACAAACAAAGTACAAAAATGAACTGGTTTTATAAAAAGGAAATTCATGTTTTATTAAATGTATTTCTAAAGTTGAATGTCGAAAATTGTTGTATAAATGGAGAGCAATGAAATAATAGCTTGCTTGGCAAGGCTTCATTGTTGACTGTAAAATACATGACATATGACAAATCTTGAATAAATTCAAATTCGAAATTGCAGAATTTTTTTCGTGTTCAAATAACCATAAACATAAATGCTTTGGTCGGTCAAAAAGTCAGAAGTTTCTGAAACTCTACACAAGAGATAAATTTACAAGAGATACTTGAAAACATTTATTTTACGTAATCGTTGTTAGCGTAAGCTTAAGAAATATTTTAAATTTGAATACATTCGTGAATACGCATCCACTCAATGCGGCAAAACAGTTCTATTACGTAGCAAGCTTATTTATTACGATGTTAAAAATTCAAATTGCAAATATTTTTGTATTCTTGAGGAAAACTGACACTTCGTATTTGTGCAGTGAAATGGACGATCTAAACCTGATCCAAGATGAAAATTTTTCGTGGTAGTTTTTGGCGCAGTAATGGTGCGCGTTTTTCAAACGTCTGCCTCTGCGAGCTGGTTTGCTTTGAGGTGCTTTTTTTTGCCCTGACATGAATCTCCAGTGTCTTAGCTTTAATCTGCTTCCAAGTTGACTGCTTCAATTTGAGTTTCTCTGCCGCTTGGCCGCAGGAAGTGGAGGGATGGCGCTCATACAAGCGGTTCAGGGCTGCGATCTTCTTGGGCGTCTTTATCTTAGGGGCACGACCAATCAGGACCCTAATTTTGCGTCTATCGGATTCTCCAGCTTTTTTTGTTCATCTGCTGATAGAATTCCATTTGAAACCCTCGTTTTTTGAAGAAATGCCATGTCTTCTTCTTGTCACACTTGAAGATTTTTTTGTACTTCGGCGCGAAGCGGGTGGCGAGCCCCATACTTTTCATTTTTTTAAACTGTTCTTGAACCATTTAAAAAAAATTTTAAACTACACACCTTGTTCACAATTAAAAGCTCTATCGACTACACATTAAAGCAGCTACTTAGCGCGCCTCAGCTGATAAGCATAATCAATGGAAATTCCATCTTCACTCAAGTTGTCCGTTCTCTATCATAAGAAACCTCCGTACCAAATTTCATCAAAATCTGATTAAGCATTAAGGAGTTATCATCCTGATAACATTTA